>JAOWBP010053154.1:0-11649 GCA_028571105.1 Tragopan temminckii
CCGCGTGGCGGCGCCTGTTCTGTGTGACCTGCCGTAACGGCCGGCTCCGCCTCCCTGCCACTAGGGAGAAGAAGCTGGGGAAATGCAGTGCTCGGAAATACAAGGAACAAAGCAGAAATTTAGCAGCAATTTCTCATAGGATCAGTTGCTGCATTTTTGTTGATCCCGTTCACATAGGCTAGGAAACGTCTGTGAGCTCAAAGGCAAGTGGAAGATACAGAGGAAAATACTACAGTGTGCTTTCTCAATGACACCAGCAATACCGTGTTTTCTGATGTTGAAATTTTAATACCGACCACCTTTGTGGTCTATTGTTTTATAAATTCAGGAGACTCTCAAACGCTGGTCAACATGTAGTTGTAGCAGGTAGGAGTGTTGGCATTGCAAAAGCCAATCAATGGCAGATTTGTTGCTCCATTCTGTGTAAACTAGACCTTTAGGTCCACTCCCCAATACGGATACTGAAGGACATTTTATGCAGATGTGCATTTGTTAGCAAAGCAAACTTTTCACTTCCATTTGTAAGTCTCTAATGCACTCCCGTCCTTCATCTGTAGATCACTCACCAGATGGTGAAATGATGACATAATCCAAAATACATTTTTTTTTCTCTCAGAACTGAGAAATGTGATTGAGCTCTAGTCAGGGGAGGAAAAAAAAAAAAAAAAAAAAAAAAAAAAAAAGAGAGGTGTTTTCCAGCGACACTGAACACTAAAAGTGCCAAGAAAAATGTCACTAAAATTTTGTAAAAAGTTTTTTAAAAAAGCAAGAAAATGAGTTTTGCAGAATTTCCTGATATTTTGGACACCATTCATTCATTACTGACCCCATAAAGTTGTCTACTAACGACAAATCAGCAATGGCCAGAGACAGGTGCCATTGTCCTACGTAGTGAAAGTCCAACTCAGCCTGTCAGTTACAGTTGTTTATGAAGCCAACAAATGTCAGTGACGTGTAGAATAATAAAAATGCAGGACTCCACTACAAATGCTGTAGTTTGCTTTTAGATGGTATGAGTTAATGGGCTCTCAATTCCTTGAAAAGCACTTATTTGTATCCTCAAGTTAAAAAAAAAAAAAAAAAAAAAAAAAAAAAAAAAAAAAAAAAAAAAAGATTATGAAAGCAGAGCCACTGTTTATTGGAGCACTAAGATGTATAAAGGTGCTTCTAGATATTTATCCTAGTGAAATGAGTCCAGAACAATTTTTAACTGTTCAGTAATAGTTTAAAAGTTGCATTGTGGGATTTCAGGACCCTACTGTTTTCAATATTGGTTGTCTTTTTTTTTTTTTTTTTTTCTTTTTTTTTTTTTGTTTTTTCTTTTTTTTTTGTTTTTTTTTTTTTTTAATGCCTCTAGGTATTTTTTATGTCTCCAGAAGAAGAAAAAAATGTATATTCCAGTTGACTGGATACAAGCAAGCTGTAAGTGAGAAGGCAAGTCGCTGTGTTGGCATGGTGCTAAGCTCAAGGTAGTGTGCCTTGTCTTTCCTTGTCTACAAAATAGTGTATGCCCATGTAATTAAAGACTCTCCAAGAGCAACCTATCATCCTGGAACTCCTATACAGCTAGGATTAGGAGGGCCTGTTTTAAATGACCCCAAAACCAGTTTGCGCAATCCACAGACTAAATGACCATGCAAATTGAGGACATGTCCTTTCAGTAACAAAATTGCATGCTAGAGTTGGCACTAGAGAAAAAATATACATTGTATTTACTGGATCTTCTGGGTTTGTTTTCGTCATTCACTGACAAGATTAAGCTTCAGATTACAACTGCAGTGTGACCTTAATTCAAGTTCCGCTCCCTCCCCAAAAATAGTCAGTATTACTTCTAATACAATTTGAGAGGCTGTCAGAAAAGACTTTAAAAAAAACACAAACCAGTCTCTGCACTCAAGGAAAGAAAAATGTTTCCGTCAGTTTCTTATTTCAAACTATATAATTGCTTTTGGTTTTTCTGCATTTAGTGAAAAACAAAAACATGAAAGACTTGGTACTCTATATGTATTCTATACCTTATTTAGACTCCAGCAATTGGAGTTTCATTGTCAGAATAAGGAAAGAGCTGTCTCTGCACACTGAGCAGCCTCAGCTGCAAGTTATTGTCATTACTTTTAAGAGAAACTGTCTACAAGCTATATGACACCACAAGATCTGACCAGGACAAACTGGAGGTTTGGACAGAGGGGAACCTTATGAAGTTAAAAAGTGGCAAAGGTGGAATTCTATTCCTGGGAAGGAATAACCAAATGCATTGGTATAAGTTAGGGCCTGACCTACTGGAAAGGGGCTCTGCAGAGAAGGACCTGGGCATCCTGGCAGACAAGTTGACAATGAGTCAGCAGTGTACCCTCATGGCCAAGAAGGCCAATGATATCCCAGGGCACATTAAAAAGAGCATGGTCAGCAGGTTGAGGGAGGTGATCTTCCCCCTCTCGTCTGCCCTGGAGAGGCCACATCTGGAGTGCTGTGTTCAGTTCTGAGCTCTCCAGTTCAAGAAAGACAGGGAATTTCTAGAGAGAGTTGTGGAGTCCTCTTCTCTGGAGATATTCAAAACCTGCCTACACGCTTTCCTAGGAACTTGCTTTATCAGGGGTTTGGGCCAGATGATTTCCAGAGCTCCCTTACAACCACTACGATTCTGTGATCTGGAAACTGCAGTCTGTGATTTCTGCTTTCTCTCCCTTCTTCCTTGTGTAATATTTATAGCTATGCCAGAAACAGCTGTAGGCAATAACAACAACAACAAAAATAGTTGGTTGAGGGCTGATTTTCTTTGTTTCCCCTCAGAAAGAAGAAAGCATTATAAGCAAGTAGCTTTTAGAAAGACAAAACTAATAAAAATGTCATTGTATTTCTCCAGAGTTGCTAATTTGGCACTTCCCAGAATTCATTAGTTTACTCTCAAGCTGCTGTGTTGTTTGTATGTTTGTTTAATTCATATATTTTCTGCCTTATTTGAAAAGTCATCAGAAGTCACAAATTTCATAAAAGACTGTCTAGTATAGGACATCTTTACCCATGAATCAGAGCTAATTTAGCATGGAGAATTTAGTGACATCATTATTCTGACCTCAGTGCTAAGTGTATATTAATTTTAATATTTCTATGCCAAGTGTTTGAGACAAGAAATAAACATCAAAAGCGACACATAATAAATTTCATTACATTCCAGTTGTGTGTGGACATGTAGTTTTCTCAGTATATCAAAAACGTTGACCTGTTAAGCTGTTAGCCATTGCCACTGCTGAAATGCAGCACCCACTGCCTCACCATGCTGACAATCCACTGTTTGGTCTCCATAAATGTTCAGCAAATGTCAATGAATGTCTGTGAGTGTGAATTTTTTCACCTGAAGGAATTCAGTGACACACCTTTGCTTTATATGCACTTCCAGACACCATTTTGTCAGACTGCCTCTTTGCTGACATCTGTCACATGGCAACAAAACATAAAATATTGGTGGGAAGGTTCATCCTATACTGCCATACCACCAAGATCCATCTCTAATATCATGGGCCAACATAATAAAATGGGAGATGTTACTTTTGGAGCAGCCTTCGTATCTGTGATGATTTTATTGTTTCTGTGATTGCATCCTTAAAGCAGAACTTCTCAGTTTGTGGGTTTTGGTGCAGAGTAGATTCTGCCTATTGGCTGAAGATAAGCAGAACTGCTTTACAGGAAAATAAACCTT
This sequence comes from Tragopan temminckii, assembly GCA_028571105.1. Lineage (NCBI taxonomy): Eukaryota > Metazoa > Chordata > Aves > Galliformes > Phasianidae > Tragopan > Tragopan temminckii. Next base: position 3,698 of record JAOWBP010053154.1, read on the forward strand.
ATAGTTGTCTAGCATGTCTTCATCACAAGTAGAAATCTGTGTAGTAAATTATATCTAAAGCTAGAGTGCTTGACTTTATTCTTTGAATGACTGTCAAAGAGACTAATACAATTTCAAAGTACAAACTAGATTTTAGGATTCAAACTCCAGATGGAACAGTTAATTTCTAACTGTACACACAGTGACTTTCAGAACTATAAAATCTGCAGCCAGGAATACTGCTTGACTGGTTGTCTTTCTGATTGAAGCCTACTTTTATTTTTCCTTATAGATTCGAATTATAGATTACAAATCCCTACTGTGTAGCATGCCAGTGTCTACATAGCTTCTACTCCATTTATATTTTGCATAAAATTACAGATGAGTGGAAAGGTTAGTAATTACTCCATACAACTCATTGATTTCAGGGCTTCTGCTGTCAAACAAGGCCTGTGTTCCTGCATTACATCAGAGTGATACAAACTTTGCTCTATATAGAATAAGTGTTTTTTGCTGCAGTTTATATCAAATCTATTTTTCAATTCAAAATTGAATTAGACTTAGCTAACTGATAAGAAAAAATTGCTGTTACATCTAAGCAGGCTATGACAAAGCTCCCAGCAGGTCCAGAGAAATTCAAAGTATGTCTGACATGCCTCAGTCCCAAGGCTTTACAAACAGTGAAAGTCTTTGTCTTGTTATTAGCAAGGACAGTATTGGATTTAATGGGCTACATCCTATATGGAAGATGTAGGTGGTATTACATATTACCCAAATTCAGTTCCCGAAAAGGTAATTTTTCCATCTAATTGCCTGTGAGCTAGACAAGGCTGGCAAGATATTTGTTAAGAGTTTTAATAATTAAAACGTTTTTTGTAAGGCAACTAAGGAAAAAAAAAGAAAGCCACAAGAACAGCTTTGGTACACCAATGACAAAACTGCTGGGGGAAAAATTGATTTTCATGGTAGGAATCCTGTAATTTCCTTCACATTAAGATGAATAGTTTAGTGTAAAAAAAGTAGCCTTGGAAAAAAAGCAAGGTAATCTCTTTCCTGAAATGCAAGTAGCTTTTAGTTTTTCCTGTTTGAACAAAGTACCAAAAAAATGGATAAATTTGCGTCGAATTCTGTTTTTGATATTTGACCGCTAGATGTTGCTGTAACTTAATTGCAAATGATACTGTTCTGCTAAATCTTTGTTGCTCTCATTTTATAGAACCCTGCGCATCTTTTATAAATAAAGTCAGTTTTCTTTCTTGATCTGGCATATACTGTAGTTGTACCATAAATAGACCAGTTATATTCTATACAAATCCATAGAGATCACTTCTTCTTAGCAGAGTTCTGAGTGCAGTGGTTTGATCCACTTTTAGCTCTCTTAGCCAAGAGCTCCATTAGACTTTGCAAGATGGCACAATTTCACTGATATCTTCTCAAAGTGATCTCAAAATAAAAGCGTTTTTTTCATGAGAAACATTTTTGACTACTTGTCATTTTCATCAAGTCCTACAAATGTTTGATTTCTTCATTAATTCCTCCATCTTGTGAGAAATGTTAACAGCAACAAAGTTAGATTGGTAGCATGCAAACCATAATTACTCAACCAGTTGTTCCATGTACAGGAATGCTACAGGCACATCTCCATTCATTGGATGTCCATGTGAAAAACAAAATGGGAATCAAATCAGGTTTTGCACTTCACATTGTAAACTAGGACAGCACCGGTTCAAGCATAAGAGGTGCTAAACTAGCTTGATTATCAACTTTTCTACTTTCCAGACATGCATGTGATATACACCTGGCAGTCAGATCTGAATCCTACTTTCAATATGTAAGCAAGAAAATTATGGTCTTTGAGAGAACTTTACATAAAGTTTATCTTGATCTCACTGTAAGAGTTTGCTAGCCATGCTGGGATCCAATAGGGAAATGGCTATATTGCACTACAAAGCCAGCTTCCCAAAAAAACGGTTTTATCCACAGCAGGCTCTGAGTTGAGATGTAATTCAGCATTTATTTTGAAGAGCAATCTTCTGTTTCTCAAATTCATTACAATTAAACTAAATCTTAGCTCGTGTCATATAAGTACTTTATCTCTTGTTGGGGTACATGTCTTTACTAATCTGCTCTGAGGTAGACTTCTACAAAGGACACCAAGTTACAGTACTTATGCTGATTGTATAGGCTATTTCTCATTTTTGCTTCTAGGTATAAACTTAATGGAACCTTCAAAGGTACCTAAAATTGATCACCAAAATACCATTATATACTTCCATAGGCAACAGATACATGAAGTATTCTTCTTCACTGAATTTCACTGAAATATTTGCCATTAAAACTGGAAAATCCAGTGCTACTGAATGTCAGTGTCATAGACCTCACATCTACAGAGCACATTTACACTGTTATGATGTGCATGCAGTAACAGATTCTAACAAGGGAGTGTGACCCAAAACAAAATGGTTTTCCTCGCTTTACCTGAGATCTTAGACTCTAAGGCCCTAAGACCAGATTCTTAAATTCTAAAAAACACAGAGTAAAGGCCAGACCAGAAGTCGGTCACCTCCTTCCACACACTTGTGCAGGATTCCATGACTTGTCTATTTAAACCTTTTTTCCAGTAATATTCAGGTACTGCACAAAATATTAACTTAGCTTTAGTAAGGATATCAGCATTTTTGCCTGGACTTTATCTGGTCTTAAAACTGTTGGTACACAAAGAACAAATAAAACTGATACAAGAGGCTTTAATCACCAGAATTTCCATTGAAGTGAACTTGAATTCCCACGCCATTAAGAGTTTGGGGTTGTAACACACCTAATTTCTTTGAGATATTGATTTTTATTTCTTAATTTTCTTTTTGTATCAACTTACTTTTTGATGCTAGTAATTATATTGCCTTATGCTGTGACAATCTCAGTGGTCAAAAGAAGGTTCCCCGCTGAACAAGAATTTTCCCTGATAACATCAAAAAGTCATCTGGAGATTTATCGACTTGAATTACAGCAGCTTACTAACCACTAAGGCTTCTGTGATTTACACAAAATAGTGTAAATCACAGAAGAAAGCAACAAATTTTATATGGGAATAATGGATTTTACTTTTTATGACTGAAAAATAGAAGAGCTAAAAATCCTTACTACCAGAAGTGTACATCTACTTTATATATTGGTGCCAAAGTCAGTGAGAGCATGCCATCAAGTCAAATTTAAAAGGAGGAACAGAGACAAATGAGAGGAGACTATCTTAAAACTGCAAAATAAAAGGAAATAGTAAAAAATTAGATTCTTCCCAGTAAAGAATATCTGGATAAATTCTTGCGCATCTCTGCTTCACGTAAGACAACATAACAGACTGTACTTCACCCGAGGTTCTCTTTTTTGTTCTCTAAATAGGGTTTCTATTTAGTGTTTTGAATCTACCAAATAAGAACATGATTCTTTTGGAAGGCTTTCAAGTGCACAGTCACTCTCATAAATCCATCTATTTTTTCTGGCAAAAAATAAAAGCAAATTATTTGCACAGCAAATTATTTTTGTTTATATGATGATATTTAAGTATTCTCCCTTCAAGACAAACTTTTTTGCAAATTAAGTGTTGTGGGAGACAATTAAGCATTTGATACATTTTTGTAGCATAACTTTGATAAAATTCACAAAGCAAAGCATTACAGTGTCTTCATCTGAATGCTTTCAGAATGATCTGGCAGAAGTTTAAGTGAAAAAAACATACAGATTTTCCTTTCAGTTCATGCTTCTCTTTCTAGACCTTTCTCCCCTGTGAGGTTAATATTTCTTAAATTAGGCTACCTTAGGCCAAGAACATTCCATTCACTTTCACTGAATAGTAGCTTTTAGTGTTACACCTTGGTTGCTCTCTTTGCCAAAGCTTCTACGTGCGTGGTGGTGAGCACTACCTCAAACAAGGCACTTCAAGCACAAACTGTAATCATGTCAGTCTTATTAATTACTGGCTGGGTGAAAATCTAAATGCTCAGGATAGCTCAGACCTAAAATCCACAGGGCAAACCACAATTTAAATCTTACTAGACATTGAAGGAGAGTGGTGTTCATGGCACACGGCATAACCTGGTTTAAGGAACTCCTGGAATTTCCTACACTTGGCTCCTTAATTTAGGATGAAGAATGGGCATACTGCCTTTATGACTGAATTATACTTCCTGCTTTAGGGAGTCAGAAAGAAACAGAAGCAGTGGAACAAAACGGGACAAGGCACTGCTGAGCCTTGGGACCACAGTAATGACAAGGAGACCATAGTAATCATGAGGAGAAAAATAGTCATTTTGAAGATCTGAATTTGAAAAGATTTGGAACAGTAAAGATATTGTAAGCTGTGCTTTTGTTCCTTGTACAGTAAAGAAAAAGGATTTTTACTGAAATAATACCTAGCATTTTCACTGTCTCTACCTAGTGAAATGGAATAACACAACTGTGTATTTGGCAAAACAGAAAGATACAAAAATCAAGTCATAAGCACTGGGAAAAAAATTTTCTTCATAAGATGGCTGCCACTGTGACAAGAATAATGTGCTGAAGCTTCTTTAGTGCTCAGAGCTGCTACTTTTGATAGCTTTGCTAAGGTTAAGGCCCGCGCTTTCCAAATATGGCCAGAGTCTATCATTTTTTAACACCTAAACATTTTGTTTGCAAATCATTTCATCAGTGTGGAAGATAAACCACTGTATTTGCAAACAAATCCTTATTTACACTTTGCATAAGGTCCAGTTAGTGGAAGAAGCTTCTTGTCAGCTCTGAAATTACTTCTGTCAAACACTACCTTTACTGCAGATCAGTCTTTCCGCTCATTACATATTCCATTGTCGCAACCCGAAAGAAAATGTTGGCATTCTCCTTTCTGTCCATTTACCATCATGCTGCTAAAACGCTTATATATAAAATTTCATAGGTAGAGCTTGGAGTTCTTACATCAAATACTCATATCTAGAAGAGTTTAGCGAGCTCAAATGTCATTAAGAGTTTATGCTAAGCTATTTCTTATAATTCTTGAGATCCTTCTCTCATTTTCACTACCATAAAATGATTCTGATACATCTTGTGATAAAGTCATATTTATTGATTGAGGGACAGATCAAGTAATGGAATTTGGCTTTCATGAGCATAGTATGAAGTAGTTCTACTGAAGTTACTGAATAAAGATTTCCCAGTGAAAAACAAGGGAGAATCAGAGCTACGAAGCCTAGTGAGATCCTGAGAATAAGGATGCGAAAGAAAGAGCCAACAAAAGAAAGTAAAGAGAGAAAACCTAGCAAGAAAAGATAGATAAAACTTTAAGAAGGATTATTTGCTACTGCATAATGAGAATGCATATCCAAGACTACAGACAAGCTCTACAGAAGTAAGCATCAGGGGGCAGCACAGACTAGATGTTGCCTGAGGGAACTGAGGGAATGCAAACGGAGCAGAACAAAACTAACATCACCAGCCAGGGCCCAGCACCTGAGCAAGGACAGAAGGGCATTTACAGAGGTGGTGGCTATCCAACACGGAGTCTAGACCACAGGACACACTTAATGGGATAAGGTAGGTCTACAGTTAAGGAAGAGAGTCAATCCAAAGGACAAGTCCAGGTCCAGTTGCTGCCATGCACATCCACATTAACATGACACCCTAAGGTCAAGCCAGGAAGTCTGTAGGTCACAGCCTGAATCAAGGAGCTCCATGGCTAAACATGTATAGAGCAAGTTCTAATACTAATTACTATACTAAACACTATACTAAACTAAATACTATACTAAACAAATAGAGGAAGTACTAATAGTAAATGGCACTCCTCCTGCAGTGTCATAAGGACCCCTAGAGGCTGGGGTCTGAGCTTAAACAGTGTTCCTGGGTCCATGTGCAAGGTCTGGTAAGGGCCTCTAAAGCCTCATTAGTGCCATCAGGACTGTCCTTCTCTAAAGAGAGTGTGATGAGAGTGCTAGAAGCTGTAATTCAGTCCAATAACAGAAGGGTTAATTGAAAATAGAGAGTATTATTGACAATGAACTGCTGCATGGATACTTTCTACATGTCATCTCATGAACGTCGTGTCAATTCAGTACAAGTGTCATCCATGAAGTTTTGGAAAGAAATTCTATCAAGGGAAAATTTCACAGGATGCTGTAATTTGTTGGGGTTTGTTTACTCATTCTTTTTTTTTTTTTTTTTTTTTTCTCTAATAAGCTTTGTCAAAATATTGTCAAAGAGGGAAGTGGAAGAGGAATGTTAAAGAAAGGAAGTTCTTTTATTTAGTTTTTATGTGAATTGCTCTGATGGAATCTTTCTTTCATTTCTGTATTCTACTAAGAAGTTATATCTACTCTTTTTTTAGATTAGTATTATTATTATTATTTCATTTACGCAGTTTTGAGATAGTTTATTGCCCAAAAACTGCATAGGCTGGGTCTGATTTTTCTGGTTTCTTAGTTTGTTTTGGCCATTTAGATGTACTAAGGGACATGGTTTATGGGGAAATATTATTTGTAAGTGGATGGTTTGACTGGGTGATCTTGGAGGTCTTTTCCAACTATGGTTATTCTGATTCCTTACATTAGTCACTGAGAGATACTTAATCCTATTTTTTAAATAACACTTTCTTCTTTTCCTGGATCTTTCTCATAGTAGATCTACTCTTTATTAAATAGACTTATTTTGTGATTTAAGACACAGATTACTAGGGGTTTTTTTTAAGTGCCAAACTGTTAAGTAAAAGCTGACATGGTTAGTACTTACAATGATCACTGGGGAATAGTTGCGTGTTGCTAATTTCTTCAAGCTTCTCAGTATATTTGTGTATTCTTTCAAAGACAATTACCAATACTATATGTGGAAATCAGTTAGACTTCTAAATGAAAGGTTTGGCAGCTGTTAATCCTCTTTCGTGTCTGCAGTGATTAGAAATATGTTATACCTATCTTTGGGGCACATTTTGAACCTTTGTCTGCAGCTCTAAAATCATTTATTCTGAGATATATGTGGATCATTTAATGTAGTAAAACACATGTTGCCATCACATTCTTACATGCATTACTGGCCTGTACACGTAAATGTGAGACTGTGCAGAACTGAGGAGTGGTTTGTACTGGATACGCAGTAAACTGACTTCAGTTTTGCAGAATGGTCATGTCATCTGCATAAACTGAAGAGGCACTGGGCAGGCAGATTTGAAAAGATGTTTTTTGTACAAGTCATAATTTTTTTTTAGAGGATGATATTTTCTACTTGAGTACACAAATCAACATTCTCAAGCATTTCAAGGAAACTTGAAATGAACTAACCCAAGAAAGCTGCAGTTTACAGTGGGGAAATGGAAGAACCAGTGTTATTTGTTTACAAAGTATGCTTATACTTGAATGTTGTACAAGTAACTCTTTTAACCCCTTGTTGCTAATAGTCTCAAAAATAATATTACCTTTAGTTAATTATGGAATATGTCAGATTTTCTTAAGATTATCATATTTGATTTAAAAAAACATAATCTGTTTTTTAAATTTCAAGAACAATTAATTGAAACTGACAGTGTAACAAAGCTCCCAAGTCAAGCTTTTGCTGTCAAGAAGTAAACTTTTTTTCATTTTCTTTCAATTTTATACAACTTTGCAACATCAAAGATAAATCTCAATTCAAAAACTCTGTAACACTGTCAGGAAAAGATGCTCTACTTCTCAAACCGACTTTGATATATGAAATCTTAAATGACCTTAACATTTGTAAACCGCTTTAAAGGTACCATCTACCCCATCTACCCTCAGGATATGAAAATCCACTTTACAATTATTACTATTATTATTTTTAACGTTAGACACCACTATGTACTACTGTAGCCATTTAAAATTAATATGGTGTTCAACAACGTTTCACAGAATCACAGAATCGCAGAATTGTAGGGGTTGGAAGGGACCTCAGAGATCGAGTCCAACCCCCCTGCCAAAGCAGGTTCCCTACATCAGGTC
>JAOWBP010053156.1:0-11649 GCA_028571105.1 Tragopan temminckii
GAACCTGCCTTACTATATTTCTAGCCCAGTCATTTATTTTTAGTAATGAGACAACCCATACAGCTCCCAGAATTTTATTGATGTGCTTCTGACTTGATAGGCCAACAGCAAGTGCATCTGAAATTCTCCACAAGCTTTTCATAATACACATTCACTGCTGTCTCCTATGATTTGCAGCATTTCTGCAGTCACTTGCTTGACGTTGAGGCGAGATAACAAGCACGTTTACTTAAGCTGTGCAGGTAAGGCCTACATTTCTTCAGCATGAATCTATCTACAGATGTTTATTCATATTAAACAGGGCTTGGGCTCCCATCTACTCTTTTGGTTATGCTCCTCTCTACCTGCATTAAATTAAATGGCAGAGATTATTTACACAGACAAGAATAAGGCTCAAAAACATGTCATTTGTAACAGCCGGTATATGGTTCATTCACAGTTGAACAAAAATAAATACAAAGGACTTCAAAAACCATAACTGTGCTGAAATTACAAGGAGTAAAGATCAAAACGCTGTTCTGAAAGCACAGAGGAAGAGATCTTGCAGACTGGACTTATTGGAGAACAGTAAACAGTTTGCTTCCATCTGCCCCCCCCAAAAAACACTATTTTCAGGGAGTGGTACTGCAAAGTTGCCACAAAACACAAGTGAGAATTTACCAAAACTCTTGAAGTGTGTGACAATGTAAGGAAAGCTCAGAAGGTATCTCTGTATAGCTTCCTGTACTGCTGACACTAGTCATTTAACCACTGATGGAGTCTTCAGGTGGTAACAATTTCCACAGCCTCAATAGCAAACAACTTAGAAGATTTCCAATAAACAGTGGTGAGGAAGCATTACATTTGCGATATGTGTATCTTCTGCACAAGCGTAAAGCCCTCAGAGAATACAGCATACTGGCCATTAAAAAATAATGTAGTTTTAGTTTTGTTAACTGAGATGTATGAATATCTAAGACTGAAATCAGTGGGTTTTTGAGGTACTTTCCCCTACTAACCCATCTCAGGCAGAGACTTGTGAGTTTTAATCCTACAGACCAGATTCCCCTGGAATGGTCTGTAAGCAAAAAATATTTTTCCTCATTAGAGAAAAACAGAAACATTTACCTAACATTGTAACAAATCTGCTGCACTAATAGGGAAGGAATGTAAGGATCGTACTTTTAATATACCAGGCAAGCATGCTGTAACACCAAAAAGTAAAGAGATGGAACAAATATTAAGAATGTCCCAAAGAAAATAAGTAACTTTAAATTACTCTCTCCACCAGAATAAGCTGCTACTGATGTTTCTATGAAAAGGCAGAAAAATAGCCACCTCAGGTCTTCCCACTTCAGCTCTGCTTTTTATTACTTTCTTTACACGGGCAAAACTCACTCAATACAGGCTGAAGCTCCCAGCAACAAATGCGTGGATGGTCTTCTGAAGCTATGAATGGTTATCAAAATTCTTAAGTCAGCTCCTCAAGAAAACCAATCTATATTTCCTTGTAATGAAGCAAAAGACCTAGTTCTACGATCCTATGAATAGGGTAAGGGACTTGCAGATTGAGGCAAGTGCTCAAGACAAACACAGGCTTGTGAAAGAACAGAAGAGCTTTTCAGAGGACAATATTATTGCTTGACTTACAAGAATCATCACTTTTAACTTAGATCAATTCTGCTAATTTTGCAATTCAGCCACAACCAGCAGAACTTCATTAAAACTTCAGTTTCTCCAGTAGTGAAATAAGGAACCCAGACTAACTGCCGGAGAATTTTCTTTTTGTTCCCTCACCCACAATGCAGTGGACAATTCTGGGAAGAATTTTCCAAATTAAAGCAATAGACAGAAACACCGACTTGCAGCCATTCCCAGAAAGTATCAAATGCTGCCAAGAAGGCAGAAGACTGCTGGCTACCCAGCAAGGAAAGCAAATTTTTTACCAGCTAAGAGTTTTCTGTAGTCTGTCCTTGAGGTAATCTATGACTACATCTCTATTCCAGTGCTTGAGGGCAGCCTGAAGAGGACCAGAGCACAGCGATACAACTGGGCAGTGTTCCTACTTGTCTGGAACACCGGTTCGGAGTGGAGATGAAAACAAGATCCACTATACAAAGGACGTCAAAGTGGAAGTGGGATGAAGGTGTAAACAGACTAAGCAGCATTATCAGAAAAAGCGAAAAGCCCCCAGAGAAAATTAAAATGCATGGGCTTGATCACAAAGCTTGTGGGAAAGAGAACTGCAGTCAAATGACTAAACTGTACGTTGAGACATCTGCTTGAAAATTATACACACTCTTATACTACGTTGTGTAGAAACATGTATTTGTGTAGCACAATGTTTACAAAATATATACGCAAGAGCACTTCTCCTTTCATGTTCTCTCAGCATATGTGGCTATAGACTCAGCAAAAAAAGGAAACCAAAGGCAATTCTAGCATTGGAAGTGATGAATGAAGACTACACTGTTTAGTGCTCCTCACTGCCTTCAATTTAAGCATGTCTTTACCAAAACAGATACAACACAACAGGGAAGAGAAACCACAGGCTGTCCCCAGTTCTTTCTGGGCAACAAGGCACACCATTAGTTTCACACTGAGAACCTCAAAATTGCAAACAGCAAACATCTGCTAAAACAAAAATCCAGTAGATTAGCTTTAATTGCTTTTTGAGTTCTTAGACAGCAATAGCTGCATCTCCACTTTTTTCAAGATTAGTTCTCTATAATCCTGATGACAAGACCCCATTATTCTTTCCTTAAGAGTTCCACAGAAGTCACTCTGTTCCCATTTTCGGAGATTTTACTTCCACCACAGAAGCTTTACAAGTTGTGAACAAAACCTCTCTCTGGTATAAAGACAGTCGCAGATTTGGAGAACTACAGCCAGCTTTGCATCTCCTCTTCATACTTCTGAGGATCAATAAAAGGTTTGTCAATGGACCGGATCATCAGCTCACCACAGTACACGCATTCAGCTGCTACAATATCATCAATGTCAGCTTTGATCTGTTCCCGGCTCTGCTGCCCCTTCCCCAGACTAGCAGTATCTGCATCCTTGGGACGATGGTGGCCCTTGGAAGGCTGACTGGTAGCTGCCAGCTTCTTCTGAAGATCTTCCAGCTTTGCCTGCTTATAGGCAGGAAGGTTTGGAAAAACTGCTTGGAGAAGACAGTCATAATGAAACATGTGACCACAAAGGAAAAGGTAAAATGGGCGGTTTAGAAGAGGAAAGTCACAAGCAGCACATTTTTCCTGAGGCTCAACAGAGCCATACTTATTTCTCATTTCCTGGATGTCCTCTCGGATTCTCTTGGCACTCTGTGTGGCTTCCTCCATCTCCCTCTTCAGCTCCTCAATGTGCTTGTTGTAGTCCTCCAGAGAGTTACAGATAGCCTCCTTAAAATGGTCAATAGTGACGAAGTCTGGAAAAAATGGCAGGACATCTTCAATCTTCAGCAGGGCACAGCTGGAGAGGCAGGCCATTGCCTTCTTGACATCCTTCTCTTCCTGTACAACATGGCGAGCAATCTTCAACCAGAGCTTCTTCCGGAGTTCCTCATCATCTTCAGGGAGATCTGCACAGGACTTGGCAAGATCAACATCCACCTAGAAGGTGACCAGACAAGGAAATTAAGTTAAGCTTTCTTCTTTGTTTATCTACCATTCAATGCCTCCATTACAGGAGGTATTTACAAAAAAAATAAAATCCTACTATTGCTATTTCACTGCCTAGGGCTGCACTACTGGCCTGCTACTTATTTACATGTCATACACCTTCTCTCCACTCAACCGGTATTCCTCTAGCTGGAACATCTCCTCACTATCCAGCAGAGAACAAAGCCCAGAACTACAATAAGAGCAGATCTATGTTACGTTGTCTTTGCCGGTAACATTCCAGTGAAGATATAGCAATGTCTCCGGAGTGAACTCAAACACCTCCCTAAAGGTCAGATTAAGCTAACAAAGGCATTCCTCTGAGAATTACAACAACTAGGAATAGGAAATTAATAGAATCCTGAAGAGTAGCTATGCACACCTTGAATAAACACAGACACTTCATTTTGTCTTAGAGACTAGAGTAAAGACAGACCATATTCTTGTTTGTATCTCGTGGCCCCACTCTCAATTGCAAGTTGTTAAAGTCAGCTGTCTACTTAAAACAATTGTGAAAGCTCAGAAGTAAGTTAAAAGTCTTTCCTCCTATACTTATCTGCACAGCTCCAATATTGATGAGTGTTCACTTCTCAATGCTTGGTTGTTCAAGATAACTTGAAGTAGCTAAGTTCCCATACCTCACAGCATGCATGCACAGACACACATACCTGTAATGCAAGATCCACAGCTTCCTCATATAATTCCATCACTTTGTAAATATGGACACATGCATGATGGTGCCCATGCTCTGCACATAGGCGCAGTGCATACTTCAGGTCATAGTGGATCCTGTTTGGGTTGGTTCCTGCTTGTTCCAGGTATGACAGCAATGAATCTGGTCGACACAAAGCATAGAGAGACAGCAGGTAGTTGTGAATAGCTTGCTGAGTTTCCTCCAACTGATACACACAAAACTCCATGTATCTAATGGCTTCATTGATCTGCTGAGTACTGGCACTCTGGCTATAGTTAACAAGGGCTGGAATAAGGTTCCTGGCATCCAGTCTGGAGCCCATAGAAATCCAAGCATCAACTACCTTCTTGGGAATATGCTGGATGAGAACTGGAGAGAACTTGTAGAACAGCTTCTCATCTCTGTGTCTGGCCAGCACGTTTAGAGCTTCATCATACTCATCATGCTGGCAGTGGTGAGCTACTACTCGCTCGTAGTCCTGCATGATGACTGCAAAATAGACCATGTGCTCTGTGTCCCCATGGCTTGCCAAAAGCTCATAAATAGATGCCCGGTTATTAAATAAACAGTCTTTGTTCTTAGGGCTGCTCAGGAAGGTGCGAAACTTCTCTCGGGTATCTAAATAGAGATTCCGCTGTGAGGGATCTCCTTCCAGTATACCTAACCAGTTCAGATACAGCTCTGTCAGCCACGTGGTCAATAGAGTGGTCTGTGTCTTCTCAGAATGCTTTAGGTTATTTAACTTCTTAATTAGAAACTCCATCAGGGCCTCTTCTTGCTTGGCTTCAATGAACTTAAGGGCAATTTCCTCAAAATAGTTCTGGGTCAGTGCATAACACTTGGCACTGTCTAGATACCTCTTGTTTTGGAAGCAGTGTTCTGCTTCTTTTGCCAGCACAATGTCTAGGCACTCTGGACGGTCTTTACAATATTCTTTGGCTAAGTCAAATTTGTTCATATTCATATACATTTTCCACACATCTCTAGATTCCCGCTGGACATGATAGCGGAACACGACTTTCTCAGTGTGGATCCAGATCTGCTGGACCATAGGATCTTTGATCATGCGTGTCAACGTGCCAAACTTCTCCAAGAACAGATCTTGAAAAACAACTTGCTCATTCAGCGTGCACACAGCCATCACCCGATCAGGCAGCAGCAACAGAAAGTGGAACTGGGTGAGCACAATGGATATTGGCTTGTTCACAGTTACATCAATATCAGAAGGATAAACCCAGACCCGTTCATCACTCAAAATTGAATCGGGACGGCTATAATCCAATGTACCATATAAGACACCATTTCCCATCATCCAGGCAAAGGAGCGTGGGTTGGAGCGCAGTTTTGGAGTATAAAAGGCTATCTCACTGAATCCAAAGCTGGCTGGAAACTCTCTGAAACTGGGCAAGTGGTCAGCATGCATAGCAAATATGGAGCCGAAGCCTTGCTGCTCTGTACCTTCAGGCACTTTGCCAACAAACTGAAAAAGTCTCTTTCGAGTGGTTGCTATAATAAAAAATTTCCCTTCCATCCCTCGTTCAATCTCCAAGCAGCAGACAGGCGCAGATCCTGATTCCTCCTCCAGAGTGTAGACCTGTCGGAAGTACTGGTCAGGATTAGTGCTGAAGAGGCTTCCCTCACTGACGGATATTTCAGCTTCATAGATTTGCCCCTGGGCTGTTCCCACCAGGATAGGCCCAGTGTTGGTCTCTGTACCAAGAAATTTGTTCCAGCCCACGCTTTCAATCAAGTGGCCTTTCCAGCGGGAGAGTGCTCGTACTTTCTGAGCACTTCTGTTCAGGTAAAGGCACTCACTGGTGTTCAGAGCGATCAGGAGATGAGAGCCTGCCAAAAGGAGAGGTGCACAAGGAGTGAACAAATTTACACTGTGCCTAAGCAAGCCAAATTCCCGAGGCTTCTCAGCCTTACATTAGATAAGCACTAGTATCAACATACTTAATCCAGGAATTTTCCCCCCATTCATGAAAATGTGGGGGATTTCCATAATGGATCAGAACAGCAGTCCATATGTTGCGAACTAAAATTGCTAATCTCAGATATTTCAGTTGAAAGGTATTCTTCCATTTTATTAACTCTTCTAAGGACAAACATTTCCCAGAGTTCTCTCCTATCCCTGGCAGCTAGTGATACTTATGAGAATCACTTTTCAAGCTTGTGCTTTGTTAGTTTTTTCAATCAGTCAAGGCTACAATGAGCTGCAGATGTTTTACAGTTCATTTTTAAAAATTCTTATGTGTACATACAGAGCATAAAGCAACAACAAGGAATTTCATGAGAACCACCTGTCTGCCATATTCACAGAATCCACACTTGGTATGCACGTTCAATTGCCCCTGCTGCCAGCCATCATCTGTAAACATATGCAGCCCATTGTCTCACCTGTGTGGTCCAAAAACATCTTGTAGACTTTGGCTTCATCTTTGCGTCCCAACTCTACTTGATTAGGTTCATCTGGCTTCCCAAGATCAATCCTGCAAAGACAAAAATGAATGCATGCTGCCAATCAAAGTTCACATGAGTTAAATTTCTTATTGTTTACAATATATGCAGGTTCATGGCTTACCATTTTTTTCTAATTAACAGATCTCTAGCAACTTAAAAAAAAAGATGAAAACAAGCAATAACTTCAGGTCACCAACAGCATTACCTGAGAAGGGTGTCTTTGCCAAGGCTCATACAGAGCTGGTTAGAGGAGACCACCAAGCTGTTAATTTTCTCTGGAGGAGCAAAATCAATCCTTTGCTTGTTAAATATTGGTGTTTCCTTCTCCAGTCGTGCATTCACATATCCTGGAGAAAAAAAAATGTATATATAAGTACTTAAGACTAAAAAAAAAAACAAAACCAAAAAAACCTCATGACAACTCACATCAGACTCTAGCCTAGAAAGACAGTGTGCCTGCTCTGGGTTTTACTGTAAAGGGAGTTTGCTCCACGGAATATCAACACCAAGAGCAGCCCTCACACAGATGTGTAACTGGAAAGTAGTAATACACTCTACTGTCTTGTCACAGAACTGAAAGCTCATCACAAAGAATTCCAGCCCTAGCATAAACTGCTTGCTGAATCAAAACATACTCAGACTGTTATGGTTTTTGGTTTTTCAAACCAAATCCTACAATACAGCCAGGTCAACCTGGTTTTCCAAAGGATCTGAGGACCATATCCAAATTCTAAGAAATGCCCGATGAAGTTAAGGTTAGAGTTGAGGGTTGAAGTTTGCTCAGACATGGCTACTTTGCAGGATACACACTGCATTTTCAGCCTAATGAAGCAAAACTTCCAAATCAATGAACTGAAATTAGGAATACAACCAGCATGAGAGAACCTGTGCAACTGATTAAGAATTCAGTTAGTCAGCTGAGTCCCAGCCAGCTTGGGAAATGTGACATCCAGAGTGAGGCACATTAAGGAGTTACTTATGGAGGAGACCTAGCTGGGAAAGGCAGAGACAGGTGAAGGTCTGACCTGAGAAAACTGACGTACTTGTGGAGAAATATGTTAAATTATTAATTAAACAACTCAAAAACCTATTGTTTAAAAAAAAATTCTTATGGTCTTCAGTGCAGATGGGCAAGACTGGCTCCTTTGGCTACAACAAAGGCAAAGGCTTAGCCATAGGAATAGCAGGTAACAAACAGAATGTTTAAAGACAGGTGAACCGTAACAAGGGGGTACAGAGAAGTAGTACAACAGATTTAATTATCATTAAAGACAAATAGTCCTCTGAACCCAAAAATATGGAACTTGTCCTTCAGAAACAGAATGACATGGTCTGTGCAAATGCCCTTTATCAGCCTCCTACAATGAAGTGAAACACTACAAAGGATCTCAGATATGGCAGTGAACTGTAAAATATGAAGGCGTTCATGTAAAACTGAAGCCAAGTGATGATAATCATCACAGAATCCTGGAACATCTGTAATTTCACAAACAGATCTTATCACAAAGTTGCATCCATATCTGTCCCTTGAGACAAGTTTTCCCACTGCCTGCATTTCCAATACGCACAAAGTCTTACATAACCCTCCGACAAAGAAAACAGCACAGGATCTGTCTGACTACACTACCTCAAGCTAAAAAGCCAGACAGACTTGATACATTGAGGTTAACTCTTCTGCTTTGCTTCATGACCAAGTGAAGGATTTCTAAAGCAAGCAGATCAATGTAGCAGTTAGTTTGAACAGGAAGATTAAAAGAAAAGGAAAAAAAAAAAAAAAAGAAAAAAGAGCTACAGCAAGTTAAAGCCATTCACAGCCAAATGAGCTACCCAGCAAGAGGCAAGCATCTTGCTTGCTGAATTTGAGGAACTCAAGGGGAATTCTCAGGGAACTTTCAAGGGAAATGGACTTCTTTCATTCCGAAGAGCACATGCTCAATAAACTCAAAGACACTTCTCTAAAGCATATCCAATACCTATGGCCTCACCCAGATTATCCTGAAAAACTCTAATTTCAGCTTTGTTGCTGTTGAAAAGGTTAGCATAGTAGTGGAAAGCCACCTGCTAGCATCATGATTCCTTTGATTGGAATGGTTTCTCCTCACCTCTGCCTCAATACCAGGCCAGCTGCGGGATCATTAAAGGCTTCTTGTTTTAAATGCAAGACACATATGCAGGAACAAAGCAACCACAACCCAAGTAGGCAGCCTTTTGCTCAGCTCAGCACAGATTTTCCTACACATCAATCCTTGCTTAAACATCACCCAATTACACAAATGTGCATTCCTCTATTCTCAGCCAAACAAAAGTAAAACATATGTCCTTTAATTCAGATTAAGGAGCTGCAATGCCATGGCTTAAACTTGTCATTATGAATGCACTGATTTTAAGGCTATACCCATTACAGGGATAACAACCACAGCATCATCAACACCAACATAATAGTTTTAACTACTGTCCATAACAGGACAAGGACGCACTTCTCCAGCTTACAATTCTCTATATAGAGGAAATATCTGTTGTGTAACATACATTCCATTCAGAAGGTCCCCTTCCTCCATCCAGACCCCAACGTCCCTTTTGTAATCGGGTGAAATTCTACTGCAGTATTTCCCATCCTGACTTCTGGGAAAACTTGCGCTTGTCCTAAGAGTTTTAAATCTGTTCAAAGATTTAAGTTCACCAACTTCAGTCATGTCTATCAGATCAAAGTAGTTCTTCCCACACTGAAACTGGACTACCTGAAGTTTACACCCCAGCTGTACTTGAGGTCTGCAACAGAATGTACAGCTTTGAGAAACAGTAGTTGTTTCCAAGCACTGGGAACAACTAACTGAAACAAGAGAATACATTTTAAGTTCTTCCAAGATTTCTAACCTAACCTTAAGGAATGCTTTGAGAAGTTAACTATTTATATACACTTCTTCCCAAGTCAATTAACATAAACTTCAGCTTGTCTACAGCTTCTACCAGTCCACGTTTTGTTCCAAACCAGCACAGTAGTCTGATTTAAGAATGACTAATATACTTATTGGACTGCACCTTTGCAATTTAGCTGTTTCCAAAACTTCCTTTGCCAAAATCATTTGTCAGCAAGCAGGCAGATTTCTCAACTGTGAGACAGTCATGACTGAAGAGAGTATTGCAGCGGTCAAGAAGAAAAGCTGAGTCCTTGGAAATGTATTTTCTGTTGGCAGCTTGTCCCAGCACTGCTTTGCTTAACACCTTTTGGGGACAGTCATTCTTTATGTAATATCACAGAGCAAAGTAACGTAACGCATGTTAAAACAAACAGGAGGAACAAACCTACTTCAGCATGTAGACTCAGAGTAATTCTATCTGTGCAGTTATTCTCTATAATATAAAGAGTATGGCAGTTTATCAATTCTCCACACATATACAAACCCAGTTTCCCCAAAGGCTAACAGTGAGCTACACTATATGAGGAAAAAGCTTAAAAGAATGTGCCTGTGTTTGTAAACATATACATCTCATATGCCAGTGGTGCACAGCAGCTGCTGCCACAACCAGGTAGAACAATAGAGGTAGAACAAAATCCCCTCACAGTCAACATTTCTCACTCAGTACTCAGTGTGGCATTGCGAGGTGGCATCTGATGGAGAACTGTTATTGGACCTATTGAGCTCACCTTAAATCTATCAGGAAAAATACTTGCTTGCTTTTTTGTATATGAAAGAAATAACCCACTGGTGATCACATCTTTACGTTGGTGCACACCTTCTTGAAGAGCGTACAGCCAGAATACTGTGGCTGTAACAGCAAGGTTCCTTGGTGAGGACCAAAACGAAAGCCAGATGATCCCTGAGAGCTACCACAGCCTCGAACTGAGCAGTGCTGAGGAGTGGTCACGATTCACGACTACAAAGGCATGGCACCCCACACACACGTGTTTTTACCACACACTGCTTCCTGGCACACGCGGGTACGGCCTTACAAAGCCCTCCCACAGCCAAGCAGCCCCTCAGTTTTGCTGCGACTACACGTATCACCCCCGAGCTTCATCAGAAAGCCAGCATCCCCTGGATGAAACATTTCATGACAGAAGAAGGGGCAGCCGAACGCTGCAGCACAAAGTTAGCAACGGACCTGAAAGCACAATCGCTGAAAGCACTCCCACAGCCCGCCGCGCCCCACTCCCTGCCCCAGCCTGCCACCTCGCCTCCCCTCTCCCCGCCACAGCACCCCGCACAGCACACGGTGGGAGCAGGCCTCCGGCCCCTCGGTTCTCAGCCGGGACTGGGCCCTGCCCGTCACCCGGGGAGGAGCCTAGGGGCGCTGCCAGCGCTTACCGGAGTGCGGGATGCCCACGCTGGCGCGGCTCTGCTGCACGGAGGCGGAGCGATACAGGGAGTCCTCGTACTCGTCCAGAATGGAAGCCATGGCGCCCGGCCGCTCCCGGCACCCGCACCCCGCGCCGGCCGCTTCCGCCAACGCTCACCTGACCCGCGTCACGTGACCGCAAGGTGGCGCGCTGCGCCTGCTCCAGTTCGATCCGGGCGGCGTCCAACTGGCCTTTCAGCTCGGCCTCGGCGCCGATCTTTTCCTTTTCGGCTTGCCAGCGCGTGGTCAGTTCAGTTGACTGCTGTTCGAGGTTGGCAAGTTCGCCTTCGAGCGTGCCGAGCCGATCCTTCGACGCCGCGTCGCTCTCCTTCTTGAGTGCTTCGCGTTCGATCTTCAGCTGGATGATGCGGCGCTCCAGGCGGTCCATCACTTCCGGCTTGGAGTCGATCTCGATCTTGATTTTCGAGGCCGCCTCATCGATCAGGTCGATGGCCTTGTCGGGCAGAAAACGGTCGGTGATATAGCGATGCGACAACTCAGCCGCAGCAATGATGG
>JAOWBP010053157.1:0-11644 GCA_028571105.1 Tragopan temminckii
CCTGGGCGCGGTGGTCCTCGCTGCGCCCCCGGAGGGCCGAGCCGGGGCGGAGAGCGGGCGGGGCGGCGGCGGCCAATGGAGGCAGCCCCGGCCAGGGCCCCCTCGGGCCTGGGGGGCGCGGGGGTGCAGCGGGGGGTGTTGCTCCGGAGCTCCGCGGGGCGAAGCTCTGCGCTGCGTCCCCGGGGGACGGCGCGGTTAGCGAGCACTTCGATCCGCCGCTCCGACAGCTGGGCTGATCCTGCCGCTGGCGGCTCCCTTCTCTTGCATTTTAAAACAGATGGATTCTATTTGAGCATCTCCCTTGAAACTTGCAGACCGAACGGACTCTTCCTTCTGACCTCGATGTTGTGGAAGCGTCGTACCGGTCTGGGGTTTTTTAACCCCTCTTCATCTCATGTTTTCTCGTGTTTGGGACAAATCACAAACTTAAGGAAAGTAAGGATTAGAAATCTTTCTAATGCCAGCATGCCTGGCAGCCTGACCTGCTGACTGAAATAACAGCGCTTGAAGTGTCCGTTCCATTGCCAGCATCGATTGCTTGTGCTCTGACGTGGTAGGAGAAATTATGCCTATCTAAAGCACACAAAGATTGTGAGTGCTAAGAGGCAGCATACTGGCGTAGGTGTTATGCTTTGAATGTGATCTGCTTCCCATCATCACTGCAGTAGAGTGGAATTAAGAAGAAACTATTACAAAATCAATTGATATCAGGCAGTTTCTGTGTGTCCGTGCTTGCATCATTTAGATAAAAGCAAGGCATCTCTAAAGGGCGTAAATTTGATTTATTTGGCAAAGTGCTAATATCATGACTAAAGCTAAGACAAAATCAGTGGGTGACTTGCATCGTAGCAGCTAGAGGCATGAGCCTTGAATCACTAGAGCCACAGTATGGCAAGCAATTTACTGAGCAAAGTGGAAGGAGGGAGCTTCTGCAGGGAGCTTCTCAGCAGTGTGAGGTGAGTGGGAAAGGCATGCCAGGGGTGCAAGGAAACCAGTGTGGTTGTTCAGAAAACCCCCTCAAACCTCAAGAGCAAATAACATTCTAGAATACACATTGATTGCAAAGCTTTTTAAAAGCAAGTATTTTGTCTTCTACCTTTAAACTAGCAAAATGCTGGCAGAAATTAGACCCGTTGGCATGGGTCTAAGCACAACACCACTATGGTATGAGGTGTATACTCTTGTCATGAAAGTTTCTAAGTGAAAACCTGACTTTTTTTTTTTTTTTTTTTTTTTTTTTTTTTTTTTTTTGGGCCTGGTACAAGTGAATGCTGTGTAACAAGAAAGAGCCAAGTATATCCAAAAAAATAGCTGTAGAATGATGTTACCATGTATTTTTCTTATTTCATAGCAGTCTTCTGTTTCTAATTATAAGCCAGCTGCTGGAGTGACTTCATTCAATAACTATTTTGATTTGATCCTGTCTACCACTCTAGTCTTAGACTCACAGTTCCCAAACTCTGATCTATCCATGTAATTCAGAAGCAATATGACTGTTAAATATTAACTACTTCCAATTTTTACCTTCTGAGGAAAAAGTACTTTCACAAAAACAGCTTTAAAGTTCAACTTTACTTTTTCCAAGAAAAACTTTGCTTTCAATAACAAGGTTTTTATGTTGCAGCTTGCTTGTATAGCAATGTTTATATAATTTTGTCTTTTATGAGCGTATCAGTATAGTTAGAAAAGCAAACACTTTATATTGCAGATACACAAGAAATCTTGTGGACAATGGAAATGGAAAGTTCAACTTGATGATCTTGTGCTGGGGTGAAGGACATGGCAGGTTCGTATTCAAAGATTATGGCTTTAGCAAACAGATATAAAGCTACTGTATCTGTCATTGTTAAATGAGAAGAGGAAAATAATCAGCCCTACACAAGCTGTTAGAAAATATCTGGAAACTAAGCAGTACAGAACTGGTCATTATTCATTTTCGATAGCAGTCCTGAATACTTGATTGTTTATTTAGTTTTTGCAAGGCTGTACCTCATGGACATTTTTAGAGCATTTAGGATAAATACTCTTGCCAAATTAAGTTCCCTTCCTGTCTGAGGACGTTTTTAATCCCAGTACTGCAGTGGGTCCTGTGGGTAGGGCAGGTTGGATGGACCCTGCTGGTTCTCAGAGATCTGCCTCACTTCGCTGTAGAAGTAGGACTTGGTCCAGTTTAAGCAGCCTTTGCTCTCCTGTGTTGTTTCAATCTAGTCTCTGCCACATGGCAATAAAAGTACATCTGGGTGAGAACTCTGATCCGTGGGCTCAGACATCCCACCTCCTCCCTGTGAGCTGTGTGGTCCTACAACCTGAAGGAAGGACCTGTCCCATGGAGGGTCCTTCACAAAACATTGGCCAAAGCACAGAGTGAAATAACAAAACTTGCAGGTTTTGGCTGCTTGGCCTTCTGTGTAAATAGAAAACCTAGGGAGCTGTGAAGATGAGGTTTTTGTTTGTTTATCGAGAACGCATAGTGAACTTTTATGGTATTCTCTATTGGAAGACTTCAAGTTATACCCAGAGACATGTAAGAATCAAGTCCACCACCACTGCTTATTCTCACTGCTGTTCTCACAAAGGCTGTGATTTATGTCAAGCTCTGTTTGAGTTGAATGAGCATTTACTAGAGCTAGACAGAGACCGCAAGCAGACTTCTGCTTCCTACGTGAGGAGGATCAGATTGTTCTCATGGCCTGTGGAAGGACCGTGACAATGTGTCATTTGTGAAGTGTTCTATGTCTGAAGTAAGCTCTGCCTTCTTGACGTCTCACTTTGTAGGGAAGCTAATTTGTTTATTGAAGAAATAGAACATTTAAAGAAGTTTGTTTATTGAAAACAGTAATGTACAAATACCAAGTTTTTGAGTGAAACTCAATAGGACTGTGCTTCAGAGGGGGCCAAATTCCCCTTTCCTCCACCAACCCAGTGAACGGAGACCTCTCCCTTTGTCCCAGTCTGCTGGCTGCTTTAACAGTTAGTCCTCTATTTAAAAAATAATAATAATAAAAAAATAAAAATAAAAAACAAATAAAATCTAGCCCACGTATCTCCAATTGTAGCAAATAGAGCATAGTTCTGAGCAAGGAGAGAGACTAAGCAAACACACAGATTGTGCCAAATCCTGCTGTTTTTGTTCATTTTTGCCATACCAGTGAAATTAACAGGTTACTATAGCTGGTTGTACTTATCAGAGTGAGAAGTACACTGTTTTATTTATTCAGTAAATGCCTATGCACCCCAACAGTAAAGAATCCGTAGAAATTAAGTGGAAGTTACTAATTTATCCCACGTTTTGGGAGGGAACATGGTGAATCTGCAAATATCAAATGTATTTGCAAGTTTATTCTGGCCTCTGCCTGGAGATCACTGTGGAAAGCATTGTTCTGTTTCCTGGCCCACAGGAGTTGCTGTTCTGAAGAGGTTTTTTTCTGTCCTTCTCAGACTTCCTTTGTATTTTTCCCTGGCGAGATCACATGCTGACCAATGTCTGGCTTTTCCCTAAATCCTGCTACATGTAAACTTATCCCAGTATGGTTCTAACAGGTTGTTTTTAAGTAGGCATATCCTAGTGCCTCTGGATGTCCTTGCATTGTTATGTCTTTTCTTTTTTCCTAAGATTATTGTGCATGACCCATGTGCAATTGTGTATAATTCTAAGGCTACATCCAGACACTATATGCTGTGCCATCTGTTCAGCTTGCAGTACTTAAATATGCATATCCTTCTGAGTTTGGTTATTCTTTTCACATATATAGCAGCATCCATGACCACACTGATTCACACTGCTTTATGAAGATTCTCCAGGGAAACCTAAAGGAGACTCTGTTTGAATGGCCTGAGAAAAAAGGGAATGGTGAAATGACTAAGAAATCAGAGCGAGTTTTGAGAGAAAATCAATGTGCCTATATTAATGGTAAGCTCTTCTAATAGCTTGTTTGACAACTATTTATCCTTGAGTCCTATTTCTAACAAAAGAGTTTGTGTGGTCTCTAGATAGTCTCCTGCATCTAATGGTGTGATGCTTATGGCATTTTGCACAACTGTCGAGGAATAGGGATCTTTAGATTCTGCACAAACTGCACATCTACATTCAGTAAAACAACAAAATAGTCCTTCAACTTGCTCATAAGTCATTGCAACAATTTCTTGATACTTAAATGTGCTATATAGCTCCTCCACTCCAATCAGTGCTATGTCCCAAACATCTGAAATTACTTATAAACTTAGAGCTTTCATGAGAAAAAGGGAACTAAAGTTTTGACAGTTTAATCATCTTAATCTTTTTATTTTTTTTCCAAAGTAATCCTTTTGGTAAACAGTGGAAATCTTGGGGCAAAAAATACAAAAGCTGTTGATGGAGTACATGGAGCAGGCAGAAGCAAAGGCCCTGATCCCCAGGTTTATTGTCCAAACCATCCAGGAGAGCGTAGTGCTGAAGTGCAGTGTCAGCACAACTGGGCAGACTTGAGCATTTCAGTTTACAAAATGATTGCCTCATCTCACAGGCACTGAGAGACAACCAAGTCTCCAGCACTATGGTTGCCTAGATACCTAAAGCTGTGCCACTGTGCGTACCCATAGTTATCACCATGTTGTGCTGTGCTGGAGGCCATCTGGAAGTCACCAGCTGGTTATCATGGTCTGATCCTATGAAAGACATCATACATCGTGTTGAAGGGCAGTGAGTATTGCTGAGTAGTGGCAAAGCCCTGGAGAAGGGGGGCATCTGCCTTCTGTGTGATGGCTTAGAAACTGGAGCATGCACCTGATGGGGCTGAGCCCTTAAACTCCTTAGCAGAGCCTCATATTGAGTTGTGTATTAAGCATGGAGGAAGTAAGAGCAGGACTCTGCAGCCCTTTGTTGAAGGAATGCTGTGTTAACTGAAATCACAAAATCCACAGGGCAGGAAAAGCAGACAGGAGCTTGACGTGTCTGCTGATGAAAGGGTTGCTCCCACACTGCTGCCAAGGTGTTCTCATCCTTGTGTAGATCTTCCTCACTATGCTGTTATTTCCCTTGCAAGGAATTATACTCCATCTGCAACTAATCCAAACTTCCTCTATTATTTAAAACAAATTTGATATTTGCTTCTCTGGGCCAGTTTGGATCTCTGACATGTTTCCTGGCTGACAGACTGCTTTAAAAATAAATGACTAATAGAGTGGATAGATAAAAAACAACTAGAAGGAAAACACTGGCGGTGTGTTGATTACCTTAAATACCTCAACAATGTGCTCCATGTTTTCACTGCATGCTTCTTGGCTACTTTGTATTTTACTTTTGAGGTTAAAATCCACTCAGCTGAGTTCAAGTCTACTATTATGTGAGCATAGAATTGGGACATCATATCCTCTATCTAAATAAATTACAGTAATGACACCTGGGGCTTACACTTCCAATGTACCAAAGTTAAAAGTGTCCATAGGATTCACAGAGTAATATGCCAACATTGTGCAATACCAGTGTAGGTATTATATAACAAATTAGTGCAAGTACTAAAAGCCTGAATTGTTCCTACAGCAGGGTCGTGAATTTGAATACAAGGTCTCTTCTACATAACTCAAAACCTCAAATTTATTGTAGAATGGAAATGTTCTCTTGGGGGGTGGACGTGATTCTTCATACCTTACATTTTCATGTGACTGCTTGATTTCTACTCCATTGCTCCAGCAGGCACCATTACTTTGTTAGTAGCCACAAAACAGACAGTGCCTTGTTTTATTACAAGTTCAATTATGCTTGCTGTTCAGCTAAGGTTGGAAGTGTGCCAGTCACTAGTAATTTGTCACCTTATTCAAAAGATCAGACAAATGAGAAGGCTGTTGTGCTCCGAACTAACACACTGGGAAGATTAATCAGTAAACAGATGCCTCCAACAGAAGATAACTATGTCTCTGCCCCAGATACAAGTAACTGACTGTTAACATGACTGACATCCTTGTTAACTGGGCTAAGGATTAGTAATACAAAAACTTCCTCCCTGTAGAACATCTTGATGTTTTTAAGAAACATGAACATTCCTGCTTCTAGGGGATCTATAACTGCATCTCTGAGGAAAGTAAATTATCTTGAGCTCCTTTAGAAATGATAGCTTGAAAATAACTGGCAGTATGGCTGGCCTCAGGCTTTTCTGGATTCCTATCGGCCCTCAGCCAGTAGTAGATAATCCAGCATTATAGGAGGTATGAAAGGCTGTAAGGTGATTTGAAGTTTTTAGGAACCTGTGCTGGAGGTCAGCAGTCAGATTCCCTGCACTGAGTTATGCGTTGCCCTTAAAAGTGCAGGAATGCCTAGCTGGCTTGCTCACTAGTTTAAGTTTAGATGACTTTTTTTCCCAGACATTTGAGATCTCAGTAAATCTGCCTGTTAACTCAACTTCTTGTTTCGTACCACAACTTGTGTAGACTCCATTGGCCTGCACCGTGTGGAGAACATCAGCCACACAGAGACTGCTGTCAGCCTGCATTTGTACAGCCCGCCCTTTGACAGCTGCAACACCTTTGACCAGCGGACGGGGCACAAGCACAAAGTCAAGATGACCTTCTACAGTCAGTTTGGAGAAAGGACTCACTGTGTAAGTAGGAGGCAGCACGCTCCCCAGCAGCCCTCAGCTCTGAGCACAGAGCTGGGGCTGAGGGCTGTGCTCTTGCCCCCGCGTGTGGGAGCAGTGGACCTGGGGCCTGCCCAGCTCAGGCAGGAGCTCCCGGGATACCATGCCTGGCATCAGCATAAAGCCTGATTCCAAACACCACTCAATTTTTCTGTTAGCACCTCCCTGGTGTGCAGTTCTCTGCTTTGCAAGAGAGTACGGTAACACAGCAATGTATTTTATAAATGAGAAAACCAAGTCTGAGGACTTGCCACATGTGGGTAATGACACTGGATTTGGCTGCTCAGCCCACAACCTCATTTCCCCTTTCCTATGAACTCAGTTGACCAATTTGTGTGAGTGCTGAAACAGCCTACCTCCATTTGGTCAGCAGCAGATAAGTTCTGTGCTGAGAAATGAGAATTCGGCCCTTAGCTGCATGCCTTCAGACAGCAAATGATGATAAATGCAACCTAGTCAATGGAAAACAGCAAAGTGGCCAGATCATTTTAGCCAGTTTAAGTCATGTGTAACATTTCCTGTATAAACTGTTCTGCCAAAAAGCATCAGGTTTCGAGTCAGATGTTTTAAGCTTGACAGTGAACTGAAGCATTTTTTAATAAATTGAATATAATTTTTCAAAATTGAAACTTTGAAATGAAAAAAGTATGATTTGAGAAAGAGTTGGCTGTTTGGCTGTTGCCTGCATTTTTAAGCAACTACATGAGGTTGTATTTGGGTAGAATAGAAATCTTAACATCAGCTTTAGGAGACTGTGCTAGGACATCTGGGAGAGCTTGTTAGGGCTCCTTCTAGCACTATTCCATGCATTGGGAAACCAAACCTCTTACAAGGGGAGAAAAGAGATTCTTATTGGTCAGCCATATAGGAAGTTCAATGACTGTGTTCTTTAGTTACAGAACAATTTCACCCTTCACAGAAGCCAGAAATTCAATAGTTTAACAGAGTGAGCCCTAAGTAAGATCTTGTTGAATTTTTATGCAATCAGTGAGAACGTTGTAAGTTATTTGAAGCTTGTCACATTATATGAAAATGTGCCAATTTAGCCAAATGGCTAAAACACAAATTTTAATACTCCCAGTTTTGAAAGGTCTTTGAGAAAGTATACTCAAAATTTTAATTCAGATTTCTAGGGGAAATTATGTGGGAAAAGTGTTGAATAAAATTAATATGGGAGTTCGGTATTCGCTTGCTTCCTTTTTGTTTTAAGTGTTTATTGAACATGAAAAATGTAAGATAACAGGCAAAAGTATTCTTGGACTGTTTTGCTATTCTTGATCTATAACCAATTGACAATGCCTATATCTTTGTGGGGAATCGGATCTGGCTTGCTGGACAGAGATAAATCTTAGTCACTGGGTCTCTTCCATGAGTTGCTGTAAATGAAATTCAAGCAAGGGGAAAAGTAGTGTCTGGGATGGGCCACCCAGTTGTATGAAATGACCTCATGCTACCAAAGTCTTCTGGCCAGGGTGAGGGTTTCTGGAAAGTTTGGTGGAAACTCAGGCTTCCTCCTGCTTGTTGTGTCTCAAAAGGACACACAAAGGCAGAGAGCTATCAGTTAAAAATACAGAAGGAATAATGTGAAGCACACATATGTATCTTTTACTAGTGAAATCTGCCTAACCAAAGCACATCAGTGCTTCCCATTTTCTGCAAGTAAAACACTCAGGTAAATCCCTAGAGTTTTCTAGCCATGCTGGAGTTTTAATTCATTAATTCTTCAGTAAATTCTGCAGGTAAATAAGTTATGTAGGTCTAATAATTAGAATAGCTTGTCGTTATGCTACCATGGCCTTGCCCATGGAAGTTACAGTTGGCACAGTCTGGGTACAAACTGTAAGAGTTCTGATGCAAAAGTTTCCTGAGGGAAAGCTGGCAGTGCCTTCAGTTCCAAAGCACACCAGCACTTCTTGTTGCCACTGGTCTTACTGGAGAGGGCAGCTTCTCACTGCAGCCTGTTGTTCAGGCTGGACTTCCCACTTCCATCAGACCGCTGTGAGCTCAGGCCTGAGGGGTCCGCTCCCTTCCACTGCCTCTTTGGCCAAGGACACACTCAGAGCTGACGGATGACAAGATTGCTTTGATCATGTTCACAGCACCCTCTATAAAACATGTGGAATGCCTTGTGAGCGGTACTGAGAACTAGTACACCATGAACAAGGACAGTCAGTGCCTCTTTCCTTAAAACAGCAACCTGTCCTTTTCACTTGCAGGCCATGGCAATGCCACAGGAGAACAACTGAGGAGCACCAGCACGCGTTTGCACAAGACCTGCTGAATGTTGAACCAGGGACAGAAGACTCGTGGCTCTTTGTATACTTTGTGTGTAGATGTACACTAGGGCAGCTTCCAGCAAACCCCCATTTTCCCTGAGTGAATGGTGATCACGGGACACTAAGCCAGCTAGTGCCATCAACTACTTCAGAGGTTAGATGCCTTTCTTTGGGCTACTGCCAAGTCAGAATTAAGTAGTTTGTTTTCTGATTCTAGCCTCCTTTTGATTCTGCTTCTGTTAGCACACTGAGAGTATCAGAAATAGGGTTTTAAACATCATCTGACACTACTTAATAGGCCTAGATGTACGTAAATTCTCAGTGTAATTAATAATACGTACACTTGTAAGCTTCCAGTCACTTGTACCTATGAGTAGTACACTAGATACGATTAGCAGATTTTTTTTTTTTTAACTCTTTTAGGTTTTGATGATCTAAACCATTTTGATAGTTTTGTGCATTTTTTACTTTTTTTTTTTTTTTTTTTACAATTTCATTTGTCGGATCTTGTTTTAAATAGGAGCAGCAAAATGCTTCATGTACAATGATTTTCAAAACTGGGCAGAGATTTGGGGTTTTAATAAGACTAATCATACTTAACACAGCTGATGTCCAGTTTCCAAAGTATTCTGTGTAGCTACTGAAGTCCTTTCAGGTAACTGAAATAAAACTGGATTTGTGCACAGATTTCATAGTTTTCAGCCTTTTTCTCTATGTAACTGAGATTTTCATCATCCTTTATTAATGTCCACATTGGTCATAACCGTAAAAGACTTACTCAAGCAATAATCCTTTAAACAAGGATTTAGAAAGCTGGAATTATTTCAAACACGCAGAGAATTCTGATGCCAATTAAGCTGGTGGGAGATTTGCCACTGGGTTCACCGATGCTTGGTTTTATTTTCAAATTTAATTACAAGGAAAGCACCATCTCAAAAAAAAAGTTAACTGCTTAAATGTACAAACATCACTGAAGCTGCCCTCAGTGAGGCCATGCTAATCACTTAACACAGATAGTACACTGATAGCAAATATGTGGAATGTCTGATTAGATGAGGGCTCAGTATCCAGTTAGCAATGCAAGTTTTGACAGTAATCTCTTTAGATCAATCACACATCTTGACCAGCCCAGGAAATAATATTTACTTGGTGAGGCCCTGTTTTCAGGGAGACTCTTTCAGATTTTCAAAGAATGCTTAAGCAGTGTCACAGTTTTTAAATTAAGCTATGACAGCCTGGTCTAGTGGTTGGTGACCCTGCACATAGCAGGGGGGTTGAAACTCGATGATCATTGTCGTCCTTTTCAACCCAGGCCATTCTATGATTCTATGATTCTGTGATTCTATGTTTCTATGACTTTGAGTTGCACTTATTCTTTGAGCCTGCAGGAAGGCTTTGCACAGGGGAGACAACGAGGGTATGGAAGTAAAAGAGGAAGATAAATGAAGGTCAAAGCAGTCCTAAAGGCAAAAGAAGAGGAGAAAGCAGTAGCAGTGAGGACTGTCTGCGAGAGGTGGAACTGGAGATTCTGCTAGTGGGCAGGTTAAGGAGATGCACGGCCCCAAACTAGAAGTAATATTAAGATCACTGACACCACAGACATAAATAATCCTCCGATTTTTCTGGACTCTGGCATACCCTGAGGTGTAGCATGGTTTGAGGGGGTTTTTTTGTTTGTTTTTGTTTTTTTATTGTTTTGTTTTGTATTTTTTTGTCTTTCACAGGAACCAATTCTTGAAAAATCTTGTCAAGGCAAATGTTGACCAGCTATGATTTGACATGGTTTGTCTTGTGAGCATCAGAGATGAGCTGAGGCTATGTCATCCAGGTCTCTGCTTGTGCAGGGTCACTGAGAGCAGAGAGCTCACAGCTCCGTCCATGCTTTTGCTTACTAGCTAAAGCTAAAGGGCAAACCCAACAGTTCATAGAGCACAGGTTCTATCAGGTCAGATGAACTGGGAAGCTCAGAGGCAGACAAGGAGCATAACAGTGATCAGAGAAGCAGTTAGCTGCTCTGAGATCATCAATATGGAAACTCAGAGGATACTGCAGCTAGCCACATGCCTAGCAAGTGAGACAGAAGAAATATTAGCAGAATAGATAGAAACCCTCTACATAAGGTGGCTCAAACACTGTTAGCCATGTTAAATAGGGCATCATACATCACATAGAATAATACAGGAATTCCAATTTCATTAAGGTACTTATGTCTGGCATATTAGAGACAAGGGGGTAGCATAGCCAGCACTATGGACACCAGTGCAAGAAATGTCAAGAGAAATGATCAAACTTTTTCAGGTCACTGAAAAAGCAATGTTTCCTGTTTGTTTTCGTGGAAATTATAACAGATATAGAGAGCACAATAACACTGTTTGATAGAGCAAATTCTCAGCTACAAAACACTATTTTCAACATAGTCACCACCATTAGCTATGCATTTTTGCCAGCAATGAATAAGAGCCTACATGCCTCACTCATGAAGTTCTGCACCAATGGATGTGATCACTTCACTGTCACCACTGCTGAAGCACTCCACCCATGACTTCACTGTGCTGACTGTTTGGTTTCCGTAAATGTTCAGCAAGGATCTACAGATGTCAGTGGGTGCGAACTTTACCACATGAATGAATTCCATGACACACTTTTATTTCACATGCACTTCCATGTCAGATGCCATTCGGTCAGATGCCCTTCTGCTGCCATCTGTCACATGGCAACAAAATGTAATGGAATGTTGTTGGGGGGATTCAACTTCTACTG
>JAOWBP010053158.1:0-11642 GCA_028571105.1 Tragopan temminckii
GCTCCCGTGGCTGACTCACTGCTCGCCCCAGGTGATCAATCAGAGGTTCAGGCCGTGATTCAGCAATTCCCATACAACATCACAGAACAACTTTCAGTAAGAGAATGCCAACTTGGGCAGAACCATTTCTGTAAGCACCGGAGCACCTCCACATGCAGGGGATCGCTCAGGCAATACACAGCACTGCTCTCAGCCACGTGCTGAGCAGGTAGCATCTCCAGGCAGCCCTGGAGGGCACCAACCCCATCCCACTGCTGCAGCCAAATCCTTGAGCTTTGCACTTCTGAGCTTCTCCAGCTGAGGAATGCTTTGCTCTGATCTCTTCTCAAATGCTCCGTTTTCAGGGCGCTGGGTTTTGCTTCATGGTGCGACTTCGCTGTTTTGTGGGATGCTCCTTTTGTTCCCCAGCCAGGAATAAATCTCATAACAATTTTCTGACTTTTCCTTGCAAATATTGACTATTTCTGACACATTGTTAGCATCGTGGAAGTTTTGGAGCGGAGATAAGAATCTCCATTTGTAAGGCTGTAGAAGTGAAACTCCCTTATTTTTCCTTCATTAATGCAGAACAGTATCAGAGGGGCTGCTGAAGCTTTGCAGATCTGGGATTGTGACTTTCATCTAAAACCCAGCGGGGTGTTTTTGTAGACTTGATGGTAAGCCCCAGGATTGCACTGCCCAAACCTAAGGATAAACAGATTTTACAACCTACGGGCTGTACTACTTGAAATCAGAGGAGCTGGCAGTGATTGGTAGGTGCTGGTAGTGTTACAAGAGGCAGTGAAAGCTTTTTCAAGGCTCAAGGTGTCTTCAAAAGCTATTGAAGAAAAAAATCCAATTAAATCTGCAATCCAGCACAGGTATAACCGCAAGCAGTGGAGTGTCTGTACCGTGGTGTCCAGCCCACAAAGGGAAAATAGATTAATTCAAAAAAACCTTGAACTGGAGTGCCATTCACATAAGAAGCCGTATCGCCAGTGAAAACAAGGCTGCGCTTCTCTTTTGTAAGGAATTTTGGAAGAGGGGAAAAAGGCCCAAATGAGGTGCTAGATAAATATTTTGCAAACAAGGTTCATTCAGCCCAGTTAAAGCTCCAAACAAGGAGGAAATTCTGTATTATTCTGTCTGAGCATAATGGTGTCTGGTGTTAGCAGAGTACCTCTGTAATGGCATCTCAGCAACACAAGGTCTGGGTTGCTTATTCTCTTATTCACTCTGGAGAGGTTGTGGGAGTATGATGACTTGTGATACTACTAGAAGGGAAGGTTGTGTCAGTGCCCATCTCATATTTTGAGGTTCGTCTGAAATCCAGTATATTTTTTATGAAGTCTCTCTCAGGTTTCCCCCAGCTATTCTCATTCTGCTCACCATGCGTTTAAAGAGCAAATCACTGCATCAGAAGGCAGGGTGGAACTCTCATCTGGTTTGCTAATGCCCCTTCTCTTTTTGCTAGTTAGTGGAATTCCTTGTTTTATCTCTTGTCATGCTGCAGTTTCCACTGTGGTTTCCACACTACGTCTCTGCGTCATCCTTTTTTCATTTCTTCAGGCTTTGTTGTCTTTTGATTGATCATTGCAGTTTGGCTTCATTTTGTGCCTTGCTTTTATCTGTCCTGCGTGTCCCCAGATGTTTCTCAGGGCTGCAGTGAGTGAAGGCTGAGAGCAAAGCATGCATGCCATGGCCAGGAGTGGGCTGGGAGCTGCATGGGATTCGAGCATCACAGAGTGGTTTGTGTCGGAAGGGACCTCTGAATGCTGTCTGGTCCCACTCCCTGCACTGAGCAGGGACACCCACAGCTCCATCAGTGCTCAGAGCCCCGTCCAGCCTGACTGTGGGTGTGTGCAGGGATGGGGCACCGCCGCCTCTCTGGGCACCCTGTGCCATTCCTCACCGCCCTTAGCATAAAGAAAATCTTATATCCAGTCTAAATCTCCCCTGAATATCACCAGGGCTGGGAAGCTACCCTGGGGCTGGACCCACCTCCATGCTGTCCTGTATGCCGCTGCCTGTCCCAGCACTTTGGGCCTTTTGGGCCTTATTTTGTAACATGTGTTAAAGAATGAACTTGTTTTTCACATCAAAAAGCTGATGTTTTTTTAGACAGTGAATCTGTGCTGACATCTTTGCCAAAACTAAAAATATCAAATTGAAACATAGCATTAGTTTCTGCTTTACAAACAACACAGAAAGAAAAAACAAAAATCAAACAACAACAACAACAAAACAACACATGATTATAACCGTTACAATTTTTTTTAAGGATAACTATCATCAGGAAGTGGCTCAGCAACATGCGAGCTGACAATCCATAACATTTGTCGTGAATTATAAGAGCTGTGACCAGCAGACAGATTCTGTCCTCGCTTTCCAGCTCCCTTCTCCCAAAAGATTGCCTGAGTTTTGACGATGTGCTGCCACTGCCTTTAAACAGAGAGAATCAAAACAAAGCTAAGCAGTATATCTTCAGTCAGCTGCTTCCTGCCATCTGACAGTGAAAGCAGTTCCCCTCAGGTTAGGAACGAGCCCGTCTCTTTGGCTCCCCAGCATCAGGCCTGGTAAAAACTTCAGTGAGCTGAGATCAGAGAGGAGGCTTCAGATGTGGTGTGCTTTCTTCAGTGCAGTGTCTTTTTTAATTTAATGAGAAGCCGGTGTGATACGCTGGCTTGGTAGCACTGCCTGAAGGAACGATGCTCAGCTTATAGCAGTGAGCCTCCTGCTTTCAGTCAGGGTGCGTAGGTACTGCTGTGCCCTGCGTTACCTCCACCCTGGGCTCTGCTTCTGCCCCCCTGTGCAGAGAGCTCCTTGTATCAAAGCCCACCCTTGGCTCAGGTCTGAGATGAAGTCAGCAGCTCTTATCACTGGTTTGAAACTCAGATTTGCAGGGTGGAGTTTGCAGCCCGTGCTGGAGCCCATGCCCGCTTCCTGGGGCGGACATCACTGATGGCACTCGCAGAGCCTCCACCATCACCTCTCTGCTTCCATTGCAACATCTGCTGGCGGCATCGGCTCTGGCTGTTGCTCAGTGCTCCTTGAGCAGGGAGGTGGAATTGGCAGATCCCAGAAGCAAAACGAGTTTTCTCTGCAGCTCTGTTTGAGACAGGCAGAGGAGCCTCTCCTTCCTTTTCTTTGTGGGTTGGACGGGACTCTGTGAACAGCTTTGCTGCCTGGTCAGGGGGCACTGACAGGCTGGGAATGGGTTAAAGAGGTTCTGTTCCAGCCAACTTAGGCAGAGGTGGGAGTGGCTCTCTAAAAAGAGAATCTGGGGTGTGGATTGAGTCCTCCTGAGGGAGGAACTGGGGAACAGCTAAGCCTGGGAAAGCGAGAGCCGAAGCGTTGTGTTGGCCAACATTTTTAGTTTCTCTCTCAAAGCCACGCCTTGGGAAGGGGGTGGAGAGAGCATGGCCCAAAGCGTGCGGGTTCTGGTGGAGGTCAGGTTGGTAAGAGCCCCTCTGAGTCCAGGCCCATCGGGGACCTCATGTGGGAGCCACGTGTGACCCTGCGGATCCGCAGTGGCCAGCTGTCGGGCTGCAGGAATGTGTTGTGAGCACAGCACGGGCAGTCGGGGGGATCCTGGGGTCGCACTGCAGCGATGGGAGCTCACGAATCCCTCTGAAAAACAAGCGATTGTTCTTCTTTGTGTATTTATTTTTGTAGGGCAACCTCATGTTGCTTGAAAGAGCACTCCACAAGTGGCTATTTTTGTACTCCTCTGTTCATCAGCTTGCCTCGCAGCTGGGCTGGGTGCCTTTTAAGAGCTGAATGTAGTTTAGCCTTTCCAAGCGTGGCTTGGATTAAACAGATGTTTCAATTCCCATCCCCGCGGCTCATGCTCCCCCATGCCGCATTTCCAGCAGGAGGACATCAGCTCTGGCATGCAGGCCCTGGCGGAGGCCCTCAGGGCTCTTCAGCTCCCCGGTGTCCACATACTGGTCAGGATTGCTGCTAGCGTCGATGGGAAGCGCATGATCCTTCAGCAGCACCTGCACGCAGCCCAGGGCCGGCACCCCATGTCTGGCTGGCAGCGGAGACTGGCGCGCCGTCAGAATGGGAATGTTGATGGGTTTTGCCTCATGAGTTGCTTCTGTGCTATTGCTTAATGGCTTTCACATGCAAAGACTGTGGAGCTGTTCGTGAGCAGGCAGAACCATCCAAGCCAGGCTCTTCAACCAGTGTCAGGCAGCCTGTGGGGTGATAGGAATAATAATGATGGGCCCCATCCTGTGGTGTGTGCTCCCAGCTCAGAGCCCATGTGCCACATTTCCTCTCCTGGGGCTTAAAGAGCTGCGGGAACAGTTGGAAACCTCAATGAGATGCAGAGTGGAGTCTCCAAGAAAAGTGTTGCCCCCACATCTGTTCCACACAGCTATGCTTTTGACTCCTTAAACACCTCTGTAAGCTGGCTTTCGTTGTCACAAAGAAGAGGACAGTGGTTTGGGGACAGTGTCTTGCTTTGCCATTGACAGGCAGTTCCTTGCACAAGAGCATTGTGGAGACCTGCTGGAAAGGTCTGTGCTCTGTCTGAGCCTGTGCAGCCAGTGTTTGTGTGCCACTCGCAGCATGGAGCTGGCCCCAGCATAGCTGTATTGCACCCCTCCCCGGACAAAAAGGCTTGGAAAGCCTTCTGGAAAGAGTGAGTTTTTGGAAGGGGAAGTTTGGATATGGAAAGAGAAGTCAACTGGCACTTCTGTTAGTTTTTACTGCTGCACCACTTCTCATAGCTTAGGCACTGTACAGATACAGCCAAGAGACAGGTCTTGCCCAGGACATGCGGATGGTCCAAGCAATCCTGTAAAAGCATAAGCTTGGATGTGGGCACTTGGCTCTGAGATATTCACATACCTTCTGCCATTCCGAAATCAGTAATGGTTTCAACAGGTCAGCAATTTGTGTCGTGAAACTGCCCTTGCACCTAAGCATAGCACAATTAAAAAGAAATCATCTGCAATTTTCTGAAACAAAACGGAGCTGTCATAGAAATATGATGCAGGATGATTCCCTGGGAGAAGAGTTTCCATTGGAAAATATCTTGGCTCCCAATCAAACCTCTGTGAAGCAGTCTTAGAGGACGGCTCATTATTGCTACCTTGGTGGTTTTCTAGGAGAGGACTGTTACGTAAGCAGCAAGTTGATGAATCCATAACCAGGATTCCTTCTCATCTATTTCACATGTTGGTGTGGGGTTCTTTTTGCTTCTTTTGTTTTTTAAAAAGGGTTTCCTGTCCCCCTACATCCAGGAAGTGACTGAAAGTAGCCACTGAAATGAACAGAGTGACGTTGGCCAGAGATTCATAAGTAATGAATTAAATCTGTGCAGATCAAAGGTTTCTATCAGAGTGTGGGAACGTTATTTTATTCCAACAGAGGGAAAACAAGTGATTGGCTTTATGGACTGAACTCTGTCAAGATTTGCAGTCCCTGATTGCATGGATCAGTGCAAAGTTTGTATCAGAAGTCTTAGTGAAGACAAAACTGGGATAGTAAGATGAAAGCTAGGAGAGGCCGAGTGTGGGACTGTTAGTCTTTGTGTTGGGTTAGGAGAATTCACTGTAGCTAACATAAGTGGTAGATTGGGTACAAAATGTAACACCAAAGTAATGGCTTTCCTTAAGAAAGAGGGGAAAAAAACAACAACAAGCTGCTGTCACTTTGTGCAGTAAAACTGTTGCAGGTTGCAGAACAAGACTGGGGAAACAAAGCTCGGGTGGTCCCTGTGGCTCTGCTAGACTGAGCCACAGAATATAGTTCCTGAGTTTTAATTTGGATGGAAGACACACCTCATTTTTACAGGGGGTGCCAACAGCATCATTCATTCTTGATTTTGTATTTCATATAAGACAAAACAACTTCAGTAGCACAACAGTCAAAGCCTGAACTCTGAGGCTGTTGGCCCCCAGAGAGCTATCCCTGCTCTCTCACTGCATCCAGCAATAAGTCATTGCTTGAGCATTTGTTGCCTTACCAGTGCTTGCAGGAGAGTAAACTGTAAGGGTAATAATGTCACTGTCTGTGGACAGTTTAGTTTCTGATTACGTGCACATATTACAACTGATATGTCCACCAATTTAAGTTGCATTGCCTCAGCTTTGCACTGGAGTGCTGTGACCCATGTTCTGCACTCAGAATGGAGGATTACCCTCTGGCATAATTTAGAATTTGAATCATTTAAAGTGTTAATTACAGCTGGCCATCAGATCTCTACAGCAAGCCAGCAGAGCCCTCTGTGACATTCTGCCTTCCTTTGGACTGACTGTGGCACCTCTGAATCTGTAGCTTGATCCCATTACTCTGGAGAGAACTGGGAGAGGAAACTGCGTTTGGAAATGAATCTCCCACAGGACACAAAACTTCCTCCAGAGCAGATAAACTCTCAAGCTGCTTGGGAAGGACTTTACAAGTCACCGGGGTGTCTTGGATCACTTGATGGCATGCAGGCCTACCTCAGCTCCTCTCCTCTTGCTGGTGGTTGGTCCCATCAGCAACATGGAGGCCTTTTATCCCTGTGCTTGCTGACCTCTAGTCTTGTCCACTCTCATGGAGAGGGGAAGTGGACGTGGAGTGTTGTGCGTTGGCTTGCCATGCAGTTCCTGGGATTGCCAAGTTCTGCAGGAGCCATGAAAGCTGTGTACAGCACACATAAGGCCAGGACTTGTTGCCACTTTTGTCCTCCCCTCCACAATCAGGGAATTGATGTACATACCTTAATTTGGGAAGAGAGCTGGTGTACTTGGGGAGGTGTTGTCCTACAGTGGGAATATGGGGACATGGGACATTTGTTTTGTTTTCAGCTCAGACCCTGGTTGCGTGGGCTGGGTTGTCACTGGCTGCTGCTCTCCGTCTCCCCTGTCAGAGCAATGAGGTGGATGGTTCCTGGCCTTGCTGGAGAACTGTTGTGGTTATTATGTGAATTAAGTGCTTGTAGAGGGCTTAAGTGCTTGGCTGCTGGATAAGTGCCCTGGGTTTCTAATCTGTACTTGTTTGGTGCTCTGCCATCCTCGTGAGAAGGCAGCAGAACGTTGTCCTGTACCAACTCTCTGGATGCTGAATCTGCAGTCTGAGCAAGGCATGGAGCAGGGCAGCAAAACACCCATGCTTGCTTGTTTAGCTGGTTTATTTGTAACCTCTGTCCTGCCTGTGTTTTTGCTTCACCTTGCCATCACCCCCAAAATGCAACCTTATGCTTTGCCTCCACATCCTGTGGCAGGTATAGCAGCCAGCTGGATCTCATTGTGCTGCTGTAACCATCATTTTTCTTTTGAATGCAGCTGAACAAAGAAAAGTCTGGTTTTCTGCCCAATTTTATTTTAGATTCAAGCCAGTGCCATCAGTTTTTAAACAGGGACATCCCAGCCCCAAATCTGTGCTGAGTCCAGGGTGCCAGCTCCTGAGAACACAGATGTGCTCTGCAGGGAAAGGACATGAGGCTGGGAGGGTTTTCCTCACCAGCAGCAGCAGCACGAGGAGCCAAGCCATGCAGCCCCAGAATGCAGATGCAGAGATGGTTGTGCAAGGCCAAACCTCGTACCACGTTGCTGGCACAGGACGTCCTGTGCCCACCCAGCAGGCCTGCAGCCATGCAGGGCCTCACTGCTCTATGTGGAGAGAAAGGCCTGGGCTGAGCCTCCAGGGCTGCTCCCAGAGCACCCTACTGCAGTTGGGCACCATTTTGTCTCTGCTGGGTGCCATTTTCTTGCA
This sequence comes from Tragopan temminckii, assembly GCA_028571105.1. Lineage (NCBI taxonomy): Eukaryota > Metazoa > Chordata > Aves > Galliformes > Phasianidae > Tragopan > Tragopan temminckii. The sequence goes on from JAOWBP010053158.1 coordinate 7,693, forward strand.
CTATGGGCTATGACAACAGCAGAATGAGGCTTTCTTGCCTCCTACCTCCACCAGTCTATGGTGAGGTGCTGGAACAGGCTGCCCAGAGAGGTTGTGGATGCTCCATCCCTGGAGGTGTTCAAGGCCAGGTTGGATGGGCTAGGTGGCCTGGTCTGCTGTTAAATGTGGAGGTTGGTGGCCCTACCTGCGGGGGGGGGGGGGGAGGTTGGAATTTGATGATACTTGAGGTCCCTTCCAACCCAAGACCATTCTATGATGAGGAAGAAGCTGATGGAGTAAATTCCTGATGTACCAGCAGTGCTGGCATTCTTTCGTATGTACAGCTCAATTTAAAATGCAGAAATTCATTTGTATCTTTGTACTGTGCATGATATGTGTGGGCTTGCAGAAAAGACCCAAAGCTCTGAAAATTGTTATTTGTACATGTAGTCCCAGGCAGGACCTCGTAGTGCTGGGCATATGCAAGGATGCTTGCAACAGAAATAGACAAGGCAAGAGGAAAAAGAAGTCATTTTACGGCTGGCTGAGACTGAAAGCTGTCTGCACATAGAGTGAGAGACCTGTCTGGGGTCTCACAGGCAGCATGTGTCAGAGCCAGGCCTGAGCCCTCCCCCTCTTCTGAGGTGCAGCTGAGTGTGATAAGCACGTGAGCTTGCACGTGCATGTGGGGCCAATCTGACATGAAGATCTCACAGTGTGGGACTTGCTGGGGGTGCACATGCTTCAGCTGGGAAACAGCTGCTGGACTGGGCTGACCAAAGCAGTGGTTCCTGTCCAAAAGAGACTCCTAGACTGTGCTGGTCAACAAAAAGCAGTAGTGCATCCTGCTGTGTGTGCAGTACAATATAGTATGAACTGCAGGACTGGAGTCTGAAAGTAATTTATTTACAAAGTCATGGTTTATCGTGTTGGGTAAGGGGAGTTTGCTGTATTGTGGATAGAACTGTACAATGAAGGGGTATGCTTGCTGAGATATGTATCTTCATCCAGGTTTACATCTAGCTTTCTCTACTCTGGAGCATCTTCAAAGTGGGAGAGCTGTGTTCACTGTCTTGTCCTAGTTCCAAATGAAGCACATCATGGCTTAGCTGTGATTCATTTTGCTGTGAGGGGAGCAACACCTAGTCATTGTATTGTTTTGCTGCCTTGTAAAGAGTTGTCCTTGCTCCAGACCCTGTCCCTGGTGTGCATGGTGGTCCTTCCTCTGCAGCAGACACTGTTCCTCTGTTGTGACCTCCAGGAAGCAGGATTCATTTAGGGAAATTTGGTGTGACAAGAGGAACAATGTTTCATCATGAGTTTGTGCTGGGGTTCAGGATTAATCATTACTGCACTTAATGTGTTTTAGCTCAAAGCCAGAACCGTCCATATCACCTGACCATTCTGCAAGCAAAACCAATGGGATATCAGATTTTGGCATGGCTTTGCTACCCGGAAGTGGGGTTTCTGCAAGGCATGAGAGAATGGAGAGCAATGGTTAATCGGCAGGATGGAGTTAATCATTCACAGAATTCCTTAGCTACAAACTCTTTCCTCAGTAATTTTTTGGTGTGTTGCTGGAAAGGAAATCGGGGTATGCGAAGCAAAACCATACTTAGCAAGTCACAGTAGCCCTGATGTATGTGGGATTTCTTGCTCTCTGCTGAGGTGGAGCTCTCTTGTGAGAGGAGATGCTTAAACGAACTGATAGAGCTGAACAGTGCTGGTAAATTTGATATATCTGCACCTTTCTCTTTGGGTGTGCATGCCAGAGATTGCAGTAGATTGAAGAAAGAAATGTCTGGCCTTTCACCTGTGTGAGACCCAAGGCAAATAGCTGTTTTTTTGTTTTGTTTTGTTTTGTTTTGTTTTAAGCAGTCGATGGCATCACCAGCATCTCAAACAGAAGTGGGAAAACTGATCTTAATAAACTAGCTAGGATGCAGTTATTCACAAGAGTCTGGCTCCACCAGCCAAAACATGAGTCAGCCACCTCTCATAAATCTCAAGATTAAAAATAACCCAAAAGAAAGCCAAATGTTGCCTTGAGCCTAAAGTCCCGTGTAGGAGACATTTGGAGGATGTTAAAAAAAAAAAAAAAATTAAAAAAAATCAAGAGAATAGAAGGAAAAAAATAGAGATTATCATTTAATGTCATGATTTCAGGAGATAGGCTTAGGGAGCCCACTCCTTCTCATATGACTAAGCTCAGTACATCCTCTAAGCCCCTTTTTTGGGTGAAAGGGGGTTGGGGAATGGTTGTTCAGAGCCTCGTACCACGGAGCGGATACAGGAGTTGGTTAGGAGTCAGGTGAGGTTGGTAAGGGCTTTGAGACTGCTAAAGAGGCAGCCAAAATCAGAGTCATTTTTAGGAGATTAATCATGTGGTCAGATGGATTATATGACATTTCTGCTGTTTAGAGGTAAATATTTAATCTGTAGGTAACCCAAGGCTGAACTGATTTCTGTGCCAGATGGAGCTAGCCCTCCATCCAGGAATCCAAGTCTGCCTTCCTTTCTTCCAGCTCTGATTCACCTCCCAGACACCACTCAGACCTTGAGAAATTCTGTTCCTGAGCTTCGGGCTTTTGCTTCTTTCTGCACAGAGTGGTTGTGCAGTTGGTGATGTGACATGCCCAGCAGTGACAGACCTGCTGTCTTCTTCAGAAGTGCTGAGTAGCTGTAAAATGTATGACTGCAATCAGGGGGCTTGATGATTCAGGCTGTATTTCATGCATAGTACCAAACTGAAATGGCATAAAGTATTTAATAGGAAGAAATTTTCAACTGAATACTGTAAGCTTGTTCTACAAGCACATGGGTAGGAGAACAGGTTTAGATTTCTGTGCCGGTAGAGCTTGTGAGCCTTTGGATGCCAAAACCAGTGCGTTCTGTCAGTCCCTCGGGGTGTGCACATACTAGACATGGACTGATTACTTGTATATCTGCTTGTTTTCTACTTGAAATTGCAAACAGTAATTGCTCACTGTAAGCTACCCAGACTCCCTGCATGGCATCTTATTAGCTAGTATAGTTAGCAGGAGAGCAGAGGGAGCATTTTGAAGTGCACTGGATGATACATTGAACTAAGAAAGAACTAAGAATACAGATGCCATTAGATGGGGAACTTTTGCTGTGGTTATTTTCCCTACCTCTGAGCCAGAAGTTGTAGTTTTGGGGCAGACATGTATGTGATTGCAAGAAAAGGGTGGATTTAATTTGCTGGTAGTTTCTTGCGTGGTTTTTTTTTTTTTTTTTTGAGACTTCTCATAGCTAACATTTTCATACAGGCATGATGTCAGATTGCAGCAGTGGATTCTGTAGATGCTGCTGCTGTGGGAGCTCTGCTTTTCTCAGGTATCCAAAGCTTTCAGTTTCCAGCCTCTGAAGAAGCTGTTTTTGCCTGTTGAACGTCTGAAAAGCCTTATGTAAGATCTTTGCGGGATGAGATTTCTTGCTTCAGCTTCCCTTCCTATTCTGAATTCTCTCCACTCCTGCCTTGTCCAAGAGGCTGCCCACGGAGTGGCTCTCTGGGCTGACAGCTTGCTGGGCATGGAGGCTGCAGTGCTGGAGCTCTCTGCTCAGATTCCAGGTAGGATGAGCATGCCAACTGTTTCCAGGATCCTCTGGGAGCTGCTGTTGTGCAGGGAGGGGCTCCTGGAACTGTTGCTGTGGTTGTGTTTCTTGGGAAGTCTCTTCCATTTCTTTCCATGCTATTAATGGTGTTCCCAACCCAGTTTGCCTGCATTACAATGAAGCCGCAGTCTGGCAGGGAAGGGAAGAGGTCATGGAGGGAGAATTCAGAAAGCACCAAAATCCGCGGTTTAGAGACAGCCAGTTGTGAAAGACGCTTCCTGGTAGGGGAAAATCTTGGTTCCACAGGGTGTTTGATAAAACACAACCTGCCTCCTGGGCCTGCCTGTCCCTGCTGTCAGACTCTGGCCAGTTAAGTGTGTGCCATTGACCAAGAG
>JAOWBP010053159.1:0-11641 GCA_028571105.1 Tragopan temminckii
CTCTGGCACAACTTGTGGCCATTTCCTTGGGTCCTGTTTGTTGCCTGGGAGAAGAGGCCAAACCCCTCCTCATCACATCCTCTCTTCAGGAAGCTGTAGAGTGCAATGAGGTCTCCTCTTCTCCAGACTAAACAATCCCAGCTCCCTCAGCCACTCCTCATAAGACCTGTGCTCCAGACCCCTCACCAGTTTTGTTGCCCTTCTCTGGACACATTCCATGGCCTCAATGTCTTTTTTGTAGTGAGGGGCCCAAAACTGAACGCAGTACTCAAGGTGCGGCCTCACCAGTGCTGAGTACAGAGGGAAGACACAGGCATCACGGTTTCTATTTTATAGATGCAGTGTTTGCAGCCTGATTTGCTAAGATGCAAATTTTCAGGGCTGGGACTGCACCTGGAAATTGTGGCCCGTCCTTGTATTTGTCTGTTCTGGCTTGTCTTGCCTTCTTTATAGTGTCTCCGTGTTTTGTGATACAGGTAAATTTATGCACTGTTAATGTTGAAAGTGTTCCATTTTTATAAGAGGGAGAAAATGTTCCCTAGTACACACAGTGAATTCAGTACAGCAGAGAGAGGATCATGTCCCCTTGGGCGGAGCAAATTTGTGTTTCATCCCCTGGAGCTTCTGCACTGAATTCAGTGAGAATTTCCAATTGAAGCTCTCTGATACCTGGCATATTGTACTGAAAGCAGCCTAATCTACTTATGCAAGTTCCCTGCCAGTGCGCTAGGATTAAATCTGAGTTATTATGGTGCAGCAAACATTAATTTAATTGCTGTTCCAGTACAGTTTGGCTTTTCCTGAAACATGTCAGTTAAAACCTTAAACATTTGTGTATCTGTTGCCTCATTTACAATGATTTGAAGATATAAAGACTCAGGCAAACATTACAGATAAAATAAGCTGCCACCAAAATAATAACAAAAAAAATCTTGCAAAATATAGCAGTGCTTTGTGAGCTATCTGTTGTGGGTGTGCTTCCCAGAGCAGCTATTGAGGATTAGCAGTTGATACGGATGCTTTGTTCTTGAGCCGTCTGGCTGGGTGTTTTTCCCTTCCCTGCAGCAGGTACTTGTGGCGGCCATGGTGAATCCTTGCTTATTTCAAAGAATCTTTGAGCAGTGTCAGTTGAGAACAGCAGGCTAATTTATAGTGTGTGGGTATATGAAGGAAGTAATCTGGAAGTCATGTCCACTCTGGGCAGCCCTCATATGTGAGGGTTTTTGTTGGGGAAGGGGGGAGAAGGGCAGGATGTTATATCTAAGCTGGTGACCCCAGGTATGGCAACCAATGTGGTGGGCAAATTGCAGCAAAACCAGACTCATCTTTACCTGCATCAGTACTTGTTTCATTTGGGAATTGCTTCTCTCTAATAAGTTAATTACAAACCTGGAAACAAGACCAACATCTTTCAGACGTTCCTGGAAAAAAATCTCCATGTGATGTTGTGTGAGTAAATAAAAGGAATTGGACAGTTGCATGTCTGTGTAATGCTGAGATATGCTGCACTGCAGATGGAGATGCATCCGTATCTGCTGAGCAATGGAGTTCCTTAGACCTCTGCTGCAGCTGTGCAGTGATGGTGTTCACTGGTTTGGGTGCTCAGCACCCAAAACCAAATGCCAAGGCTCTCGGGATACAAGTTTTAGAAGGTAAAGATCTCTCAGGTTGAGAGGTGCTGTTGCTAAAAACCTAACCTGCAGATGGCTATAAAGGCACACTGGTGGGCCAGTGAGATTTGCCTTCAGACCTGGAGCTGGATGTGGTGCAGTGCAGGAGCTTGGACAGCAGATTAGAGGTGATCTGTTGTCATCAGCAATATGCCTTTAACCCCTCTGACTTAAACTCTTCCTGCTCAACTCCGTGGTATTTTGCTGGCTTCCCAGGCTCTGCAAACTCATCCTCGCTAAGTAATTGTGATTGCCAACATTTTAAGAGGGTCCCTGTGTCAAACATTGTCAAAGCTGGACAGGCAGAAGGGTATGGAAAAGCAGTAATCTGTGGAAGCCTTTAAGGCTTTTTCTGAGTCATGCAGAAGCAAGAAAGGGCATCTGTGCAGTAAAGTTGTGTTAATCCAGTCCCAGTCCCTGTGCTGTCCTACAGCAGCTGAAGAAAGAAATGCTATTACCCACTTAACACAGGAATGACAACAGGAACATTTTTTATTAACCTGTGAGTGGAGTCAATTATGCATTCCTCAGACAGGCAGCTGACCTCCAGTGAACGTAACAGGCTCATTTCTTATCTTTTTAGTCCATTAACACCTCTTGACAGAGAAGGTGTGCTGGTGTGGAGAAAAATCTCCTGTGACAGAAGTGCCATCTGCTTAAATGTCTCCCATCTCTCTTTCCTGTATGTGCTCACTTTTTTGGCCCTGCTCAGTTGCGTTCAGTAATACTTCACGATGTCACTAAGTTTGGAATGAGTGCTGTTTTTCACCAAATTTATGTTGCTGTGCATCTCATCTTACTACTCAGGTTAAACCATTTCATTATTACACAGTACTTGTGTGATGTTGCTCCTGGTGTTCTTAGCAAGCAGCCTTATATTTTAATTCATCTTTTTACTTGTTCTCCTCTCTCTGGCTTAGGTTGTTTGGGGTTAGTTTAATGGCCCCCAGCAGGGGGGTTGAAACTAGGTGATCTTTAAGGTCCTTTTCAATCCATGCCATTCTATGATTCTATGTGTACCTGCTGATTTTTATCCCATTACTTGGTTGGAAACTTGAATATCTCAGACAAGTACTAGCCCCTTTCTCCCTCCACTCCTCCCTCACCTGTCTTCTTCTATCCCATCTGCTTTGCATGGGGCTGGGGACTGGGGAGCAGCGTGGCAGGAGCAGTGTGCCTGTAGCAGTATGGCTGAAGTGTCACAGCACGTGCTATCACATGGCCTGATGTGCAAAGCTTGTGAGCATTCCTAATGAGTACAGCACCTTACTCTCTGGCCTTTATGTTGTGGGTTTTTGTTTTGTTTTGTTTTCTGTTTTTTAGCCGTGTATTTTCTCAGCAGTCTTTAGCCAGTTCCATATGTAATCCTACATGCTGGGGCCAAAAGCTGTCCTCTTGCACAAGGTGTACCTCTGCCAAGCATGTTTAGTTCCCTTCTATATGAGTCACAAAGCGATTAAAAACTCAGTCACAATATAAAATCTGTGCTTTCATGACTGGGTAGCAGTCTGCATTTTTATAACGCTTCTTTCTGCCTGCCTATAGCGTATTGCAAGGTGCTGCTGCCTGACTTCTGCCACACCTTCCTCAGTGGGGCTCTGTGTCTGGCAAGCAGTAACACTAAATCCTGCAGCACTGAATGCATATGATCCAGGTTTTAAGATAAGAAATCAACACTGAAGTTAATCACCGTCCTGTGCTCATCTGGAAATAAACGGCTGCTCCTCACTGGGCTGGAGCAGTGTCAGGTGGCCTGTAGTGCTGCACCTCACTGGCTGGATGGGAGATGTGGTACCTGGGCAACAGGATGCTTTGCTGCATCTCCCCATACCAGTATGGCTGTGGGCTCTGTCTGTCTGCTGTGCCATGCTGCTGGGATGCTCATGCTCCAGCTGGGAGCAGCACAGTGCTGACAACTTCTCATTATCAGGGCTGACAGCTTGCAGGATTGTGGGTGTCACTGTGGCACTTTTGGGATAGGAAACAGCCTCCCTGGTTGGCACCATATGAAACAAATCCAGGTGGGGAGCTGGTGCCAGGTAGATGTCCTGCAGTAAATGTCCACTGCTTCTTTATTTGACTTCATCAACAGTTCTGAGGTTTAAACTGTGTTCAGCTTGAGCAAGAAAACAGATGTTTAATAGGTATTTCCACACTGCTTTATTTAAAAGAGCAAATCATTCCCACCAGTAAAAGTACTTTGCAGCCTGTGATCTTTGTACATCCTTTCCTAAGACATAGAAAATGTTTTAATTAACTCTCCTGTAAATTAGCTGAGTTGATGTAAGTGTGTAATTAAACTGTCACGGTTAAATGTATGTAGCTGACTTCAGAAAGCAGTAGAGCTCCTGTATGTTTTCGGAGATAAACAGGGGTTGGGGAAGTATTCATGATAAATCCCTCTTTGTCTGAAGATCATTTTCAAGATTTAGGCTCCTGTAATGCACTTCAGTTTGGGCTCCTGTAAACCTCAGTGGCAGCCTTCTTGTAAGCAGTGGACACTGCATGCAGGGCCTCACGCTTTATTGCTGAGGAGATGCCCTCATGCATACTCCTTTCCCTGTTTTCTGAAAATACTCACTTCATGAAAAATGGGCAGCATCACCTGCCTTCTGCTGTGTGGGCTCACTTTTTCTCTCTGCTCACTTCGTGGAGGTGGTGGTTGTCACTGCTGTTCTTAACTGATCACATTGCTCTTTAATTCTCATCTCTGGCAGTATTTCCCGTGCTCGGGGGTGACAGCAATAAATCAGTCAGGACAGTCTCCTGACTCCCCTCACGTGGGCCTGCAGGAAGCTCTTTTAGAGTAAATATCTAGAATAATATTTCTTCCGCTAGCTTTTCAATTTAATGTGTAAAGTATGTCACATCGTTCCTTAACTTGGAAGGGGAGGTGCATAGTATAACTACGCTTTTCAAATCAGCAGAAGAAGGTAAATGATGATACAGCATAGATGCTAAGGGGGCAGAAAAATAAAATTTGTTTTCTGTAACTCCTTGAGGTCTGCATCATTCAGATTCACATGGGAAAGCTATCGTGTATTGGATTAATTTTCACTCATTCATTTTTGGTTATTTAATGCAGATTAAGAGACATGCAGAATTGTTGATACTTGTATGTTTCTCCCACGGCTGTCTGTTTACTGCACCAAAAGTAAGTTGATATATTTAAATGACCAAAACCAGATGTGCCTCTGAGCTGTCAATGTGTTCTGGCTTTCTTATAGGCTGGCCCAGGGACCATCATCATGGCTTCAGGAGTCCAGGATTTTAATAGAACGGAGTCTGACAGACTGAATGAAATCAAAGGTCACCTGGAAATAGCCTTACTGGAAAAACACTTTTTGCGTAAGTATAACATTAATACTCTGTGGAAAGGAATGGCTTAGGCCTGCTGGAAAAAGACTTGATGTATGTTCTCGAAAACTGCAAGAGGTGGCATCAGAATTCTGAGGTATGCTGATGATTGGATAATGCAGGGGCTGATGTTTCCCTGAGAAGAATTTACCTTTCCCAAGGTTACTAGATCATTGAAGTTTTTTCTTTAATGGCATTTGTCACAACATACAATGCTGTGTGACAGATGCTGCTTATTTGAAGCCTCAATGTTGTAAGGGAATATTGTTGAAAGGTTCAACCTCTAGTGCAATACCACTAACATCTGCCTCTGACATCGTGGGCCAACATAAAAAAAAAAAGGGGGGGAATTATTTACAGAGCAGCCCCCGTTTCAACAGATCAGAACGGAAGACAGGCATTCCTTTAACTTGACTAGAAGCAGAGATCTCCAATAAATAGAGTTCTCACTCGGCTGCTTTCCCAAATGGTCATTTTAGTGGATAATTTTTGAACTTCAGAATATGAGGGTTGTTTTTAGATGCTCAAAGCTTGTCAAATGTTTTCTCAAGATAAAAATAACATGTTTACAGATTCTATTCAATAACTAGATTAAAGTCTTAAAATAATTTAAGATTTGTATTTTACCTTCAGCATGTTTTCAAGAACTTGAAATTAATTTTATGTGACTTGTTTATCTTTTGGCAATATTTCTTTGATGTTTTATTCCCGAGTGCAAGAGGGAGGCGTGATAAAGAAATTGGACAAAAATGTATAGTAAGCTGATATCAACTTCTACTGATAACCTGGAAGAGGTATCATGATTGATCTATCAAGCAAAAGCTGGTTGTAATTTATTTGAATTCTAACTCATCTGTGCAGTACTGAAGTTACCTCATACTACTTATATCCCTGGAATTGTATTGCTTAAGTTACTCTTATCAGATTGTTCTTTGAACCAGATGGGACTTTTGTGATTTCCTAATGTAATCTGGTGTGTAAGAGAAAGTCGGCCTTCCCAGAACTCATTTCTGGCTTGAACTAGGACATATATCTTGCTATAAAAACATTGTTTGGCTGCCAAAAACTTCCACTGCTGGTGAATCCATTTGCAGCATTTAGTATGTAGTTACAGGAGCCTAAAAAACGCGTAGGGCACACATTTTTGCAAATAATTTTTACTTTCAGGCTTATGCTGTAGTCTGAAAACCTTCTTATCAACCACTTTAGCACTTGTAATTGAATCCTTTCCTTTTGCATATTGATCACAAATCTCAAGGCTGGAAGATAAGGAACGTAATTGTTCGAGAACGTGTGGAAGTTCACGTCAACAGGGGTGGTTCAGGTGGGTTGGTCAGGCTCACTCCAGCCTTCCTGCTGGGTCAAGAGATCTTTCCTGAAGCCATGGCTTTGCTTTAGCTGCAGTCATTCTTATCCTGATGAGTTTTCTTGCAACTCTGTACAGAAAAGCAAAAGAAAGAATGATAAACTGGTAAAGGAATAAGCACAGAAAAATCTCATTCCTCACTCCCACTCTTACCCCCTTCAGAATTTTGGTCTGAAATACATTGCTGTGTTTGCCAGTTGGAATGAAATAGGAATTGACTTTTTTGAGTATGGTTCCTGTATTTATTAATTCTCTTCCTTATTTCTTTGAGGTTACCAAGTTGAAGGGTTTTTTTGGTGTTTTTTATTTGGTTCTAGAAATGTTGTATGATATATATATCTTTTTTCTTCCCAGAAGTGAACTGACGATGAGCAGAGAAACATTCTTGAAATGTGCAGTTTGTTTGCTTTATTTGGCTTTGGAAGAAGGCCTGGTTTTTAGTGTTTTTTGTTGTTGTTGTTTAAATCTTACTGCTTCAATAGATGATTTTTAAGGCTATTAACTGTATCTGCATGCTTTTTTTTTTTTTTTTTTTGAAATTATGGGTTTCCTTACAGACTCTTAAAAACTGTTAGGTGTACTCCCCACTGTACAGTACGTGTATATAAAGCTCCAGGTCACTTTATGGTTGTAAATGTATAGCTCAGTGAGTAGCAGACTGCTGATCTTTCCTAAATTACAGTCAGTCATTAGTGGGCATGAATAAAAAGTACAGTTTGGCTCAGTAATATTTTCAGTAAAACACATCTACGCATGACCATAGCCTCTAAAAGCTGGAAGGGAAATCTAGAGCAAATATTTACCCAACACACTCACAAAATAATGTAGTTGTTTAAAGGGAGAATATCTTCATCTGTGGTGCCAAATGAATGCCTTCCTTCCTTTCTAAAGAGAGAATCTAAAAATCCAGGGAGGTGAAGATGGAGAGGCGTTACTTAGCATGTTCCATAGCTATAAATGCAAACAAAATGTGACTGGAAATGTGAGAATTTTAAGCTTCAGACTCACAGCAGTCCTCCTATCACTGACCAGGAGGAAAGGATCTTAGATAATGACATCTTAAGCAAGGGAGGGATCATCTGACTCTTCCAGCCAAAAGGGCTAAAGTTGCTTTTCCTGTCCGTACAGGAATGTTCTTAATCTGCGTAATCTAATGGGTCCTTCTGAGCCTCATTATAGGAATGATGACAACGTGCATTTTGGGTACCAGACTGCAGTATTGGAGTGGATGACTCAGTGATTCGTTCCTGCAGAACTCTGTTTAAATGCCTGCTGAATGAAACGTGCAAAGAGTTTTGTCTGCTGGAAACACCAAACAGAAGTGGATGAAAAAAAACGTTGTTTCGGAGCTGTCGCTATTTTACATTTGTAAAGGACTGTGCATTACTACAACCTTGCTTTTGTGCACTCCAGCACTACATTTTTGCTAGCTGAGGGTTCAGGTTTGGAAGACGGATACTGAACTGGGGTGGCTAGACTAATATATTATGGTTAGCGGGGTTTTTAAAAACATGGTTCATAGTATTTGTTCTTTTAGATCATACTTAGTACAGATGAACAAATTAGTGAACCGTGCTACAACAGCTTTCAGTGCTTCCATTTCACACTTTCTGTACCTAAAGGAGAAGTAAAGCCTGACTTGCTGCTCTTGCATTCGGAAGACAAAAGGATAGGCAGTATTCTTCCAAATTTGTACCTCACCTGAGGCTTTTTTCCCTGTTTGTGCCTGATTATAGAGGGCAGTTCTGCAACTGATACTAGTTTATGCCAGCACTCTGTGCTACAGGCATGCTTTGTGGGTAGGCACACATCCCATGGCTCGCATGAAGCATTAGTGAATTCTCATTCAGGGATGTTCAAGCCTGTTGCAATGCTAATTTTAGCAACTCAAGGAAGAAGAGATGATGGTGGTAGCAGCTGAGAGTAAACAAACCAGGTGTCTTAGAGAAGAGTCACCTGGTGACATGAACTGAAGGAACTCGGAATGAGACTGAAAGGCTTTGGGAGGAAATAAGGTCCTTTCCCACAAGGATTTTGCATCCCACTCTGTTCAGCAGGCTGTTGCAGGAGTCCCTTGGCGCTTAAAAAACTACTGTTCTGGGTTATGATTTTTATAACAATTTTAAAGAAGTTGAGAGTATGCATCTTTTACATTAAAAGTTCTGCTGAACTGCTCTCTCTCTCTGGTATGCATTTTTAAATGGTGTATGTAGCTAACTCTGTGGCTTCTTCTGTTTTGTTGCTAACCAACTCAATGATTCTTTGTATGAAGATCAAATTAACAAAATGTACTGAAGAAAGTAGAGCTCCAGATACCTGCGTGGTCTTCAGGCACATCTGGGATGTTAGAAAAGGGGTGATGTTGTGTGGTGCTGGTGGTTGTGACCAGCCAAAATATCCTGTTTGAAGGCCTATTCGGTGTAGAAACGCTAACAGCTCCTAGCAAAGCCTCAGGAATTGTATGCAACAAACTGACTGTAAAGCTGAGTCAGAGTCCCATTGTCACAGTACCCTTGATGTAATTATTCCTGATATGAAGGTCAAATACCTGCTGCAGCAGCAAAGCTGGAGAACAGCAGAGGAATGGTTTCAGTGCAAGTTTTGCTTTCTTACTGACTCAGCAGCCTATAGTCACCTTTGGTTCAGAAATTTTGAAGTAGAATTAGGAGTTGATGCAGCAGCCCACCTTCTTAAAGTGTGCTGATGCTTTGTACTGCCTCTGCGCCTTCACCTCGGCCTTATTTTTCTCAGCTTAATATCCTGGACTTCCAGATGCTGATGGGTGTTTCTGGGAAATCAGTACATGTCCAGTGCTTTATCTAGCTGGTGGAGGATGGGTTCTGCTCTTGCTCTCTCTCAGCTTGGCTCCAAGAGCCCAGGCTCCAAGACCAGAGAAGGAAAGGCTACAATTACAACCCAGAGCCAGCAGCAGGATGGAATCCTGGGCTGGTCCTGTTCCAGGGCTACCTTGTGCAGCCTGCACTAGATATTGCCCAAAACGTGTTGACAGTGGTTGTGAGAAGGTGCAAGAGTCCTGGGAGGTCCAACCCAGGAGGATCCCATGCTCCTCTGATGCCTTCTGTGGGGCCAATTAATCTCAGTGCAGCACTGTGCTGACAAAGATAGATTGTTTTTCGTTCTGAAACTTGCTCTCTCACTGCCTCTGACAGATGCTGCCTACACATTGTGTTATGTAGATACAGCATGCTCTTCCTCCTGCACTGTTTTTTTTTTTTTTCTTTGGCTGCCCAGCTTTGCTTCATGAATTGTGAGGCTGGAAGTGGCTGAAACCTTGAGCGGGGCATTGTGGACACTACAGTGCCTGCCCTTGTTGTGTAACTAGGCTGGAGATTTTAGGAGCTCTGTGTAGAACTTGCCCTTCCCTTCTCAGTTCAGTAACACAGAAGTCTTAGAGAGTCTGCAGCTATTCCCGAGCCAGGCGTTGAAATGTTTATAGCCTGATTCATTTCTTCTGCCAGAAACATGGAGTGAAAACACTTCCTGCACTAACGACAACATTTTTCACAGCTCTCTTCATTTTAGATGGATCTGCAACTCTTCTGGCATTTTTATTCTCTGAAATTTCTGAAAATTCGCAGAGCAGTAGTTCTCATGACTTTTAAGCTGACAAAAGTGTATCTAACAATAGAGAACTTCACAGTGGATGTTTCGAGAGTAGGATCTATCTCAGTGAGCTGTTGATTTTTTTTTTCTAAGATAATTGGCATGTTTTCAGGAAGCTTTTTAAATTAGAGCCCATTGCAAAAGTGAAATGCTCCTGTCTTTTCTGTGTCTATTATAATAAAGCTTAGTTGAAAAAGCTGTGCGTAAATGTAAGGTAACTAATTAAACATTAGCATAATTATTCTGTTCCAACTGTAGTAATGACATTTCAGTTCTTTCTAACATCACCTGCTCCAAGTGGGATGCAACAGGAGTGGTGAGAGAGGAGACCACACCACTTTGCAAAGATCTTGTTGAATAATATGTGCTTTTTAAATTAGACTTGCTCATCATGTAAGACAGAAGAACACTTTACACATAACACAAAACTCTGCTACTGAGATGAAGAATATCACGCTCCTGAGCAGCAGGATGAAAGTTCAGGCTCAGCCTTCACTGCTGCTGCTTCTGGATCAGCTCTGCCTTCTATCAGTGCAGAGGAAGCCCATGCCTCTCTCAGTTCCTGTTGACATATGCTAAGAGATTCAGAAATTGGTTCCCCAAAGCTATGCCTATTGAAGATACTGGAGAAGGAGCTTTGCCTTAAAAAACGAACAAACAAAAAAAACCCAACAGTAAATGAAGGTACAACATAACAACAAAGAAAGGAGAAGGGGGGAAAAAAAGAGCAAAAGGAGAAAGGGGGATTATTTAACTGTCAAATTTGAGATAGGTTGGCTTGAAGTGAGCTGGCTTAGCTGTTTCTGAAAGTGACAGGTCACTTCAGTTTGATGTGTGCAGGTAAACTGGACTGAGCTGGAGAAAGATTATGGTGAAAATGTGCGTATATTTTATTCTTTCTTTTTAAATATTTAACTGTTTCATTTCTCCGCTCTTAACAAAGTGCCCATATAGAATGCAGGAGGAAAGAGGAAAAGATGTGTGCTAGATAAACATAGTCCATTTTTAATGTATCCTGTCTGCTTCTCTGGCTTCATGAGACAGCTGTATTCCCATTAGAAAATCTTTTTCCTCTTCTTTCTGCATGAAAGACTCTTTCAAGCAAACAGGAGGGATGACCACAAAGGAGAACCATTGAATTAACAAAGCAAGGCATTTGCAAATGGAATAAAATGAGTAGCTCTTTCTTCCATCTTCGCTGGCTTTTTTTCCCCTATCTTATCTCATTAGCATTCAAGTGTCTTACTGCTTGCCCTCGTGCATAGTCCGGTTGGATTTAAAAAAGAAAAGTGTTTTTATCATTATTTCTTCCACATATCACAGATAATGTAGTTCAGCAAAGATCAGCTGAAGGTAAAATAGTGCAGGGTAAGTTTTGTAGGACAATGTGAAAACAGGTTTTTGAGGCAAGAGGAATGAGAATTCTTTAAGAGCAGTTAAATATGTGGAGAATGCATTTCTATCCTTGTGCAGTAGTGTCATAGAGTCACAGAATCATAGAATGGGCTGGGTTGAAAAGGACCACAATGATCATCTAGTTTCAACCTCCCTGCTATGTGCAGGGTCTCCAACCACCAGACCAGGCTGCCCAGAGCCACATCCAGCCTGGCCTTGAATGCCTCCA
>JAOWBP010053160.1:0-48641 GCA_028571105.1 Tragopan temminckii
AGAATATCACCACGTTTAAAACTCAATTCATCATCGGCAGTAGCTGTAAAATCGTGTTTGGCAACTGCTTCCATTTCGCCGTTTTTTCGTTTTGTTGTTGAGCAATCAGCAAAACAAACTATATCAGCACAGCAAACTTTTTTGATCTTTTGATTTGCAGAAAAATTTTGGCACAGATAATTTTTTGATAAAAATACACCAACGATAACACAATCCACCAAATTCAATCAAAATTTATGAGAATTAAAAACTGGATTAAAAACTGACCACCAGAAAAAAACCAAAACAGAACCGAATTGAATGAAAAAAACAAACTGCGAGCACACCAAAACAATAAAAAAACTCACTGAAAAAAATTGTGAATATTCGAGTTTGCTCGTTTGCTTTCTCGTTTGTATTCTTTTTGGTGGTGGAACTCACTCTCTTGGTGCAGTGTGTGTGTCTGTGTTAGGTTGATTGTGTGCTTGATCAATGCGCAATCAAATAAATACAACGCGTTGCTGTTCGGCTGGCTGCTAGCTGCACCATTACTTCAATGTTGCTCGCCTTGCAATATCTGCTCGCGGCTGCTGTTGCTGTGAAGCTGTCAAAAAAATAAAATAAAATGTTGCAAGCTTCAATAAAACTGCAGCATTATCTGCTGCTGGTGGTGATGGGGGATGCTTACGTGAGACCTGTCCTGGTTCTTTTCAAACTTTTTCATCAATTCATAGAGCTATAGCTTGTCCAACCAGTTGTCTTGTGTCTTGTTCACGCTCGAATCCTTGAAGAGAACGAAAAAAAGAGAGCGCCAAAGCTTAAATTTTACCATTCTACACCATTAACACAACGATAATAAATGGCTAAATATTGGTTATTTGGCTTTAGACCCCAAGGCTTTTTTTATGGGTAGATTGTGGTTGAATGGTTGTACCAGCCCAAACAGGACTTGTTGAATGATTTAGTAATTATCATCGTGATCGATATCGTGATTTATTTTCTAAAAGAAAAACATATCTCATTCTTAAAATTCTTAGAATTCAATCATGGAATCAATGTTTTGTTCCAAAAATCTTAAATAACCAATATCACGTAATGCTTGATGATAACGATATAGATTGGCACAATTATCTACAATGCATGCATGTTTTGTTTGTAATTGTAGATCATTGTTGTTTTTGTTAATCATCATTAAAATTTGAAAGTCAGTTTGTGAACACTTAGCACAAATATCTTTGAATCGTTTTAGTTTATGAGAAATGTTAGCAATGTTTTCCAAAATATGGACCATTGTTTTTTGTTTTTTGGTTATATCATCTTCATTATTCAATGAATTATGATTTGCATTTGGTTTGATCAACAATTTCCATTTATCATTATTGGTTAAATTTGTTGGCAGATATTTTGGTTGAATATGATTTTGAAATTTACGATAATATCTATCAGATATAATCCAATTGTTAATATAATTTGAATTTTTAATTTCATCAAACCAAGTTTGAAGAATGGTTTGTGCATTCTTGGTTAATGATTCCAGGACACGAGCCAATGGTGGAATGATTGTGTTTTTGATGTAATATTCACTGTTTAATTTGAGTGAATGATCATGCAACAGGTCAAATGGATTATGAACCATATCAGCCAGTCTTAATTGTTGATCACGTTGCTTTTGATCTAATGCAATAACATATGGAACCCTTTCTTTAAATTTAGGTTCATTCCTAGGATCCACCTGTATCCGTCTTGTAGCAATGATGCAAGCAGGAATAATGGATTGATTAGAATAATTACTAAATCCAGCATATCGTTTGGCAAATATGAAATCATCTAATTGATTAAAACGTCCCAAAAGAATCTTGTTAAATTGCCATTGAATATATGGTTTGAGATGTTGTATATCTCGACCATTGCTATCAAATAAAATTTTCAAACATTTCTTCATTATTTTAGCTGTCAAATTACAGGAATCTCTTCTAACCGTTTCGATACCTTTGGCATCGAAAATTGGTTCAGTTTGATCAGGAGATTCGTACATGTAACCACAATAACGTTTTTTAGCCATCAAAATGCATGGCTGATATATTTTCTCCAGTTTCAAACAAATTGGATATGGCTGTCGTTGATTAATTTGCTCCATGATGAACGTAGCAATGTCGAATGCCATCGTAACGGATATCGTTTGCGGAAATGATATAAACACGGAATCCGTATCACCATAGATAACTTTAACATTAGTTCCTGATTGTAGTCCCCAATCGTTTATAAACGTGATCACTTCTTCCAGTGTTTGTCTTCCTTTTGAAACAATCGAATCAGCAATCTCTACGCACGGCATCCGGCCACTGAAATTAGCAGCTGTATAACCATATGTTACGTTTGATATTAATTTCAAACCAAGCTGCCAAACATCCAATTGTCGACGTAGCGATTGAAGCTTTCTTCGTACATGACCATCAACACCAACACAACCACCACCAGTAGCTGCAGCCAGTTTGGCAGATTCAAGCTTCAATCTTTTATCAACATTTTTTAGTTCTTTTTTAATCATGATTCGTGTGTTTAACACTTCCTCCAACATTCGTGGCATTATTCCTTTTCGAATACTTGGTTTAACATACAAAACATCGTTAGGTGCCATGTGAATCTCTTCCGGTGGTAAACTTTTTAAAACTTGCTTTCGGTTATCCAAACGATAACATCCAAATGTTTGATTTTGGCTATAAAAATTTAAATGATAATTATTTAAAAAGAGAAAATGGTTTCGGAAATGTTTAAATATGGACATACTTGATTATGTTTTCCATTCTTCCCAAACAAGTGCTATAGCAATAATTGTTGGCTATGGCCACTGATGGATAAAGTGATTGAAAATCTAAAACAGCCACTGGTTCACGATGAAATGTGATGTCCGGTTCAAAAATCAACGGTATATGTCGTGGTGGGACTTGTTTTTTAATGTGCTGCCTTCCAAAACGAATCGGTAAGAATGCATCTTGATGGCAGAGCGGAAATAGCATCGATTCAACACGAAACTGTGTTCCACGATCCAAAACATCCTGCAATTGCATACCGAACAAACAAGACAAATCAAATGTTCGCCGTATCAAATCCAAATGGGTTAGGATTTTCAATGTTCCAAGCACACGGTTTAGATAATATTCCAATAGCATTTGTTTGCATAATGCATTGCAGTTTTGTGAGAAACCATTTTGCCAAAGTTGATTCAAATATTGGTTAGAGAATTTTGGATAGCGATGTCCAAACAAATTAAATATAACATTTTCAAACGAATACGAACGCAATGCTAGCTCATGACGAAGCATACGCCACGTGTTGAATGATATTCGACCAATCACTTCCGGGCAATGATTCAATGAACCAGGCGAGTTCCGTTTTGATTGATGTTTGCAAGTGATACGAGAAAACATTGGACCAATATCCATTCCAAGATTCACAGCTCGCTGTAGAAGATATCCCCAAGAGAAAGTATCGATGACATATCCAACAATAATGTCTGGGTCAAAATTGCAAACATATCCGGATAATTTGTTGAACAAATCAATTTCGTTGGGAACATGATCAATTGATATCATTTTGTTTTTGATGATTTTTAAATGCTCTGATCTGCCACTGGTTAGCTTTTCATTGACCACAATGGCTCCGATATATAGACAGTTGCTTGAATCATTACATTGTGAATCTTTTAGTGGTATTTCATAAACACAAAACACAACCATCTCAACTGGATCAAATCTTGGATCCGGGGTTAAATCATGCCGTATTCGAGCATGCACTTCCAATGACATTGCTGCTAGATTTAAACATTTCGTCCACTTCAATTCAGGTTTCAATTGATCAAATGAATTATATTTTTTGGAATCATCAGATGAGAATAGATTTCTTGAGGATTGACCAAATAGTGCTGATGCTTGTCTTATGGATAGCTTGAATCGTTTCTTTGGATCACAAGGAGTGGATTGATGGAATGCGGCATCCCTTCTCAGCAAATACAACTTCAAGGTTTTATTTTTGGAAATTGTTAAATATGGATTTGGGGTGGATAATCGAAAACGTTTATGTCTCAATTGATTTAAATAAGATTTGGATGTTTCGAAATGGACAATTCGTTCTTGGATTGAAGATAACAATTCATATTTTGATGATGAATGCTCCACCGAAATTGGAGAGCTTTTGGAACAATCCAATTTTTGACATTGAATTATACCCATATTCAGTTTTTCATAATTTAAACAAATTGTTTTTCCTTGGAAGATCATCGAAACAGAATCAGAATCATCTGGTCCATCCAACTGTGGAATTTGATAATCTTGATCAAATAATTCTTCGAGAAGGTAATTGGATTTCATTCGTTTAAATTGCAAGCTATCTTCACTTGGATAATCATTCGGATCTTTCAAGCAATTTAAAAGATTATTGAATTCGTTATGCAATCTTTGGTATTGATTATTCCATAATCGAATTATACCGGGCAATGTTGGATTGAAGAGAACATTTTCTGGGAATAATTTCTCATGTTTCAACTGCACCAAATCACTGATCAATGCATCACATTCCAAAACACAATTACTGCTTCCAGGCAAATCGTTATAATTTAAAATTGATTTAATTGATTTCAATTTTTCTATTTTGATTCGATTGAAGAGATAATCTTCTGGATCAGAATCACTATCAGGTGATATTTGGTCTTTAGGCACTTGTCTTCGAAAGGAAACTGTCTTAAAATATAATTCATTTAAATAGATTTGATTGTCCACATAAAATTGAAGATTAAATTCCAAGAAATTATGGCACAATATTGAACGGTTGTTTATTAAGCCCGATTCCAATAATTCTTTAGCTCTGAAATGACAAGCATATTTTATTAAAGCTGTTTGGATACCAAAAGTTAATTTATACTTATTAGCCATCCAATATGAGTTGAAATAAACCTTGTAGAACATTTCTTTGGATTCATGGTAACCGTAAAATGAACTAAATTAAAAACAATTAAAATCTTAAATTTGGAATATCTTAATTACAACTTACAATGCATCAAATTGTTTAATATCAACAATAAATATTTCCTTATCATTTTGATTCTTCCTGGATCCCTTATCCAAAAAACTTACTAAACGATCTTCGAGATCATTAACGAATGTGTCAATGATTGCACGATCAATAACCGGTTCGGTATCGGATAATTTAATGCCATAAGCAACAGCCAAATCTTTTTGACGAATGGTAAAATGAGGAAAATATTGGTGAATATGAACGCACGTCTTGATGCCTTAACAACAACAAATTTAATTTAATTTAATTTTAAAAATAATAAAAATTACCATTATCTGTGCAACCAAAAACTCTAACCACAGTTGCAACATTCAAATTTTCTTTTCTAAATGCCGAATAAGTTTCATCTAAAATCAAATGTGGTTTAGTGATGTAGGAATCAATTTTAAAGAAAACAATCTTAAAATCATATTCTTCTGGTTTTTCTGGTGAATCATCTGTTTCAGATCTAAAATCCATAAAAACGATTTGATAAAAACAATAAAAAGATAAAATCCATGCATGCATAAAATTAACTTGGCGCAATATTTACAAACAACAATATATTTGCAAAAAACCAAATGTTTTTTTCATAAAATATGTGACCAAATAAAAAAAGTTCATCGTTTATTTCATAGATGGTAGCATGGGTTCTATGGAAAAAATATGAGAAAAATTTGGAAATTGAAATTCATCATTTATTGCATAGATGGCAGCACTGGTTCTATACAATTATAAAAAACTTGTTTTGAATCAGAATTAGAAAACATTTAAAAATTGAGATTAAAAATATTTTTTTTAATTTGAAATTTATTAATTTAAATTATTACACAATTAATTAATTGAATTTCACACCGGGAAAAAGAAAATGTTTTTTTAGCTGATTGTGAACATATTTATAAATGTAAATTTTTTTAAATTGTGGGTGTGTCTGTGATTGTAATGAACGCTTAATTATAATCAAAGATAATTTTAAAAAAAAACATCGATTGTGATTGAATTGATTGATTGGCAATTTTAAAATATTGGTTGTTTGTAAAATTGATTGTTATATTTCGGCGGTTCGAGTCACGGTTTTTGTTCAAAGATTACAAAAAAAATTAGATTAAGATTAATTAATCAATTAATTAATTAATTTAAATATTACAGATAAATACGATAATAAAAGACTAATTAAAAAAACAATGAAATTCACAGATGACTAATTAATTTTATGAATCTGGTGTTTATTTTTTTACAAATTTTTTAATGATTTGAGAGTCATCAAAAAACAAAGAAGATATTTTCAAAAAAAGAAGGATTTATTAATTTAAATTAAAATCAATAATAGAGAATCAAAATTAAAATTAATTAAAATGAGAAAGAGAGAAAACCAAGAAATTTAATTAAAATAGCAATAATCAAAGTAAGTCGATTTCGTTGATGAATTTTAATTGGTGTCATTTATGATAAAATAAATTATTATATGAGATGATTCTGTTGATGATTCTTTTTATATAATACTTGAAATATGCTGCTCAGATGACTGTGGGTGTGTCGGATGGGTGTGTGCATTTGTGGGCGTGTGTTTTGTGTTGGTATTTGGTGAAGGTTGCGAGTGTTTGATTGATTTGATTGATTGTGCTTACTATTGTGTGCTCCTTGCATTGATCTCTTGGATCTCGCGTTTTTTTCCGATTTTTGTTGGAGCGAGTTTTGTTTGTTAGTTTATTGAACACATTCTTGTAGAATATTGGAGTTGTTGCTGGCGGCTGAATCATCCAATTTGCTGTTGGTGTTGTTGTTGGATCGATGTCTAGTTTTAGTTTTAGTGAATGATGATGAGCCATTGATATCGCCAGTATTATCATCATCATCATCGATTAATTCTCTTTCCATATCTTCATCATCATCCTCATCATCTAAATTGTTATCTTCAACTGTTTTTTGATCTTCAGCCATATCAGCATCGTCATCGTCATCACCGAATCCATGTTCAGCACCTGTCGTCGTTTCTGAAGTTTTATCCAACTGTTTATATAAACCATTGATTTCTTGTTTTAAACGCAACGAATCAGGTTCCGAATCAAAATCCTCATCATCAACAACATCGTCATCATCATCGGCAGCCATATCATAATCATCAGAACGGAACGATAACATTGCAGCATTTGTATTGTTGGCTGCGTTGGCTGATCCGGTTGTTGATCCAGTTCCGGAAGATTCAACCAACTGTGCTGTGCTGGGTGCAACCCATTGCTGTGGCTGGGCTGCTTTCCTTCTCGAACTAGAACTCATCACGTTTTGAGGTTTTCTTCTGCTGGAGCCACTTCGATGAAATGCTGGCTTGTTGGCCATTTGTTTTTTACTTGTTGTTGATTGTTCATCACCGGAATCAGCAGTGTTTGTTTTTGGTGTATCCCTATTAGCTGTATCATCATCATCACCACAACCATCATCTGAATCATCATGCATGGAACTTCGTCCAGTACTATCCAACTTATCAGGTGAATGATGGTGATGGTGGTGTCGACTTGTTGCCGAAGGTGTTTGGTTATTATGACTAGACATGCTAAGATCTAATGTTCCCATATTGTTATTGTCTTCATCATCTTCAGGGTACGAAGCAGCACTGGAACCAGGCGATGAACAACTGTTCGTATTATTCGAATATAATGTTTGGAACATTGATGGTGAATATTTCATTCGATGATGTTGATGTGATTGGTGGTGTTGTGATGATGTGCTATGAGATGGTGGTGAGCAATTTGCAAACGATCCAAATTGGCTGCTGCTATTTTCATTGCTTGCCGGATTATTGCTGCTATTGTTGTTGTTGTTTGTGGTGGCGGCGTTTCCAGAACCATGGTTAGAATTGGTCAAATTTCCAGAACGAAGCTTTAATTCTGATAGACGTTGTGATAGTAGTGTACGGAATTTACTTTGGTCAAACAGCACGCTATCACGACCTAGCTGATAATTGGTGGGCGGATTGCTTGATTCTTCATGTTGTTGTTGATGGTGGCTGGCCGAACTGTTGATCTGTTTCAATCTCATTCGATGATTATGAAACCAATTGGTTATGGTTCGTATTGATAATTTCAGTTCATTGGCCAAGAATTCAGCCGTTGCCGAACTGGGATATGGATCCATTGCGAATGCTACTCGTAATGCTTCCTTCTGTTCTTCAGTAAACAATATTCGAGCTTTTTTAGCTGGTTGAGGATTCATGGAAGATAGATGCGGAAATGGTGATGCACCAGATGCACCAGTTGCATTTGGCAAACCTTTTGCCAATGCTGGATTCAGACCAGCAAAATTAGCACCAAAATTAAACAATTGATTATCGAATGGTTTGAATGAGCTGTTTAGTGAGGGGCCGGTAGCATCGTCCATATGCGTTCGTCTTCGTTTATTAGCTTCTCTTCGTTCATTCTTCAATGATTGCAGCTTGTCAATGTTGTTTGGATCATTCAACCAGAGCTGCATGCGAATGAATGGCTCACGACCTTTGATGCTCAACATGTGCCATGGTTTTGGTTTCGACAATAATTCGCTTACGGAACCTTGTGATAAACCAAGCACCACTTCACCAAATATCTACACGCAAATCAATCAATCAATCAATTAATTAAATTATCAATAAATAAATAAAACAATGAATACCTTTTGTCCAATATTATTGGTCATTAATGTTTCCTTGATCCTTGTGGTGATGATCTGTGTATCGAGATCCGATGTCAAAGCAGCTAATTCATAAACAGATGGCTGCATGTAAGCACCACCAGTTGCACCAGATGCTCCTGCAGAGGATTGTTGGTTGGCCAATGAGGATGCAGTCCGCAAAAGATTGTTGGAATAAGCTGAAGCACTTGCAGCACCACCTGAACCACCAGACAATCGATGTGAACGTGGTGATGGTGCTGATGGAGGAGCTGAACCGATGCTGCTGTTCAGTTCAGGGCTGGATGTGTTGGAACGTGCGCTATTGTCCACGCTGCTAGGACTCATTGACGATGATTGTTGTTGGTGTTGTTCGTTATATTTCAAGGCTAATTCGGCTGCTGCTGCCGCTGCCGCAACAGCTGCCGCAGCATTTGCTTGTGCTTGTTGTGATTTGGATTGAGACGATGATGTTGTATTGCATTTTTGGCTGCTTGGAAGATTGTTCAATGCTGCCGCAGCATTCAACGATGCTATCGGATTGGGGGAATTGGATAATCCGGTTCCGGTTGGCGGCAAATTGGCTGTTTGGTTGATGGTTGCAGCCAGGTTTGCTGGCAACATTCCTGCTGGACCAGAAACAAAATTTCCGGTTCGCATTAGCTTTTCTGGTGCGATTTTGTATTGGCTGGCAACCAGCTTGTGAATGGCATTGTCATCCTCTAAGAACATTTTCATTCTGATGAATGGTTCACGACCTTTCTGTGTGAGCATGTGCCACGGTTTGGGTCGCGCCAACAGATCCGAAACCGAACCTTGTGAAAGACCAAGCACGCTTTCACCAAACAATCGTTGACTGATTGAATATTGACTGAGCTGTTCTTTGACTCGTTTGACGATGTCTTCAGTGTTGAGGTTGTTGTATTGATCGAATTGTTGTTGGGTGATTGGTGGCAGGATTGCTTTGGCCGGCCTCGGTGGTTGACTCGATAACGGTGGCAATGTGGTTTGTGATAATAGTGAATTGGTGATTGATTGCATACGCTGCAATGGCGATGCTGCTAAATCATCAGGCGTATCGCCATTGTTAAAGGAAGCGGCAGCCGAATTGCCAGTATTCAATCCGGCAATAGCACCATTCTGTGAAGGAGATCCAGCTGATTCTGATTTTAATTGACTAAGTATGTTGTCAATCTTTAAACGTGGCTCGTTTAATGAATCACGTTGATGATCACGTATTGCTGATGTCGATGATGATGATTGATGTTGTTGGTGAATTGGTGAATCAGATAATTTGGAACTATTTCTCAATGTATCCAACGGGCTGGCAGATTGTGGATGTGTTGCCTGTTCCAATCCCAACCCAGGAATTCCATTCAAATAATTGCTGGTGGCATTGCCGAACATTCCTGCTGAATGAAACAATCCAGCCAAAAATTCAGGATTGGCTTGCAGCAATGGATTAATCCTGGATAGTTCCTGTTGCAATGCTAGTACATTGCGTAGATCATCGTAGTTTGGTGATGAACGAACATCAGGTTCGATTTGTTGTCCGAACAACTTGGCCAGGTTATCGTGATACAGGCGAAGCAATTCGGATCCTGCTCCAGGATTTCCAGCAGCAGCCGCGGCTGCAGCAGCTGCTGCCGCCGCTTCAATATCTTGGCTGGGGTTGTTGTTATCACCGGCTGACGACGGGGGACTGTTCAGGTTCAACAATTTGGAACGCGTTGTACGTCCAGCAGGACTATTATTATTGTTATTGCTGCGAGAATGTGGTGAAGATTGTTCATTATCATTCATATTTCTATAGAAATTGCTGATAGCCAAAGCTGTGGCATTGTTCAATGATGTTGGTGATTTACGATTGCTGGTGATGGCAGCATCGCTTGATGAACCATGATCTGATTTATTATCGTCACGATCATCAATGGTGCTACCATTATCGCTAGCAGCATCGATGTTGTTATTGTTGTTGTTATTTAATTTCAAGCAATCAGTCTTGGAAGATGGAATAGTGACTGGTGAGTGATCACCACCTCCATTCAAAAACGGATGCATAAATGCTGCAGCAGCTGCCGCTGTTGGTGAAGCAACCTTCATGGATCGTTGTGCTTCATTCAATATCATAGCAATACGTTCTTCGGTGGCCAATGTTGTCGTATCATCATTATTGGTATTGTTCGGTGGTTTAGTGCTGTACAGATTCGTTGTTCCAGTTGTAGTGCAATCTTTGCCCCCTATGTAAGAACCATATTCTTTAATAATAAAACAACAACAAATAAATAAGGATCAGAATAAGTGAATTTGATCCAGAATATAAATAGAAGAAAAGAGAGAGAGAGAGAGAGAAAGTAAAATGGAAATTGAAACGTACCTTTTCTAGGGACCATCATTTTTAAGTAATTAATGCAACGTTTATCGGTGGACCAAGCATGCATTTTTCTGTATGAATCTCGTCCTTTTTCAGTAAGCTTATCCCATGGTTTAGGTTTGCTTAACAATTCACTAACGGTACCCTGAGATAGGCCGAGCACATATTTGGCAAATAAACGTTGTCCAATATTATGTGCTGATAATAATTCCCGTACAAAACGTGATATCTGCAATGTGTTCAACGTTTCATTCATATATTTTTCAACATTTAAACGTAATTGATGTTGAAGTTTATCATAGAAAACATCATGCGATGTTGGACTAAATCCAGCAACGGCGGCGGCAGCATTATTTTGGCTGTTTTGATTAGTACCAGCACCAGCAGCACCGGCGATTTGTAAGCCGAGATCTGAGACGGTGGTTGCACCCAAGGGACTATGCGTCAACGGTTCAGAGCCATCTACAACTGCCGGACAGATTGGCGTTGTGGATGCGCTTTCTGTTGATTTCGATTCAACATCCAAACCAACACTTTGTCCACCACCACTTGACAGTAACATTTCGGTTCCAGGAACCATCATTCCACCATTTCCATCACCACCATTTGACAACGGCGATAGAGATCCTACGAGAAAGATTCAAACATTATTAAATTAGAATTAGATGTATCCACACTGGATCCAAAAATGTATCCAATGATTCCTACCTGTATTATTATTATTATTGCCATTATTTTGATTGCTATTGGATTTATTTGTTGTTAATGCATTTGTCGTATTATTGCTAGAATTATTATTGTTATGATGGTGGTGATGTTGTGCTGCTGCCGCAACCATTGCTTTAGCATACGAATTGGCAATCTCTTCCCCCAGCAATGTACCAAACGAATCAACATTTCCTAATCCGGGTAAATGTTGTGAGAATGATGATAATAGAGGATGATGGATTAATGCTGCCGCAACGGCTGCACGTTGTTCAGCATTGCTGGGAGTGTTGGCATGCTGGTGATGGTGGTTGCTTATGGTTGGCGTTGATGCGCTTGTATTGCTGCTGGTGTTGATGATTGGTGGCGTACCGGATGGTGATGGCGCCGAATGCGGATGTTCACTTAAGGAAGTCTGTACAATAGCAGCCGGACCATAAGAATGACTGAGCTCAGTACGAGCAATGTTTAATTCACGTTTAATTTCCTCATAATCACGTTGTTGTTCGAGTCTTTCAGTGAGATCATAAATGGTTTTATCTTTCTGGGTGACCAGATCACGTAATTGTGAGATTTGTGCCGTCGTTGAATCTTTCAATGATTGGATTATTGATTCCAGGCGTTTTATGTGGCTTGCCAAGTTTGTCTGACAAAAAAAACAGTTTAAATGAATGAATCAATTAATTAATCACAAAAAACACTTACATCATTATTTTTCGAATCACAAATCATATTGCTAGATGATGAATCATCTGGATCTTCTTCTTGATCCTGTTTTGAAGATTGTTGTGCTTGGTCGTCTTCGTTATCTTCTTCTTCTTCTTTATCTGAATCTTGTTTTTGTTGAGATTTAATTTGAGATTTGGTTGATTTATTTAAATTTGGTTTTTTCGAATCAGCTGAACAATCTTCTGGTTCAGATTTTGTAGAAGAATCATTGGTGGTTGATGTGGTGGTCGAGGTTTCGTTTTTATGTTCAGAATCTTCCGAACCAGAGCTCGTATTGCTCGTATTAGTGTTCGTAGCGGATGCGGATGTTGATGATGAACGTTGTGACTTATTATCCATCATCATCATCCTACTACTATGATCAATTTTTAATTGATCTGTTAATTGTTTTTCGGATTCTTCTTCCGGTTGTGATTCTGATGGTTGTTGTTGGATATCGTCCAAATTATCTTCGATCAATGTTCGTGGACTGCTGTTATTGCTTAGTGAAGGCGAACTAGTTTTCGATGACGGTGAATGTGAATGTGAATGTGGTTTATGAATGTTACTCACAGCAGCAGCAACAGCAAACAAATGTTGTAAACGATTGGCAATATTTATCAATGAATTATCGTTTAATTGTGATTTATTAATATTCGTTGATGATGAATCAATTAATTCAGTTTGATTTGATGATGACTGATTATGATGATTATCGTTATTATTATCGTTATTATGGTTAATTGTAGTATTGGTGGTTAATTTACGATTGCATACATTTGACTAAATTAAAAAAAATACGGAAATAAAAAAATTAGATCGTTATAGTTTGATTCTTGGATAATAGATGGCGCTGCATGTCTATAAACTCTAAATCAAACAAAAATATTTTAGAAAATATTAAAATTCGAACAAAAACAAAAGGAGAAATGGCGCAGTTGGTGGCCATTTTGGAATTTTTTTTAAAGTGATTGATTTAGTTTTTTTTTCAAAAAATGAAGAACTTGTTTTTTGTGTGTTGTGTGTTAACAACATCGATTGTTTTTTGTTAACAACAATCGATGTTTGGGAAAGAATAAAAGATTGGAGAAAGATCAATCAATCAATCAATTAATTTACTATAAATCAAACAAACAGACAACAAGCAAAAATGGAACAAAACGATTGATTACGGCATTATTTCACTAAAATGGCTGCTTGTTATTGGGACGGGTCGATTGAGTCCGCCGTAGGAAATCTTGTTTTTTGTTTGAATTCGAAATCATCATATAAAAAACCATTCGAAAATCATCAAAACATTCGAATTTCGAATGTTTTTTTAAAAAAAAAGATTCGAAACATCATTATGATTATTCAATTTTTTTTCTCAAGAAAGACAAAATCAATTGAAATGAACAACAACAATCAACAAATCAACCTGCTGTGATCAATGTAGGAAGACGAATAATAATACAACTTGGGGGATGAGCAATAATAACAAGTTGGTCGGTGATGGCTTGCCAAATGATCATTTCAATTCAATTATTAAAAATGATGATGATGGTTAGCAGTTGATTGAATTGTTGCTGGGTAGGAATCAAGCCAGCCTAACCAATGAGGCAACCAATCCGCCACCACCACAACCACCACCAGCAGCACAACCAAAAAATCACTATTTAACCAACTTAACCAAATAACAATTGATTTTCTCAAAAAAAAGACTGCATGCTGAATGAGAAATGTTTGATTTAGTGTGATATTTGTTGTTGGTGATTGAGAACAAACGAAACAAAATCAAACACAATGATGATTCCTTGTTATGGAGAGAACCAGTTTGCATTCTCATTCATTTTTTTTCAAAAAAAATTCTTTGGAAAATAAAGAGTTCGTAAAAAGTTCGTAAAAAAAGAAGAAGAAGATCTGGCCACTTCGTATAAAAAAACAATGGGCCAAATGGTGGTGAACTATGCTTAAAAAACTTATTTTATAAGCTGATCAAGATCGATCATCTTGATTGACCAAACATTAACAAAAACAGGTTCTATTAATTGAACAAGTTTTAATCTAACAACAACAAAATTTATTAATCATCTTTTTGTTTTTAAATGAGATCCAATGGATCGATTGTGTTTCATATTCAAGGATTCAAGCCATTCAAGATGATTGATTGAATCATCAATGTGTTTGATGATATTATCTTGTTTGATGGCCACTTTTGGAACACACGTTTCTGTGTGTGTTTTTTGTACACGAGAATCCAATTTTTTTAGTGGATCCACTCGAAAAAAACTGGTTGCAATTGATTTTGTGAAACAGAATCAATTCTATGGAAACATTAGGTTGCGTGATATATTTTGTTGGAAAATTGTAACCAAAATATAATATTAAAAAAATTATTATCTAATCACATTTTGTCAAAAATAATCGTATTATAAAAGACACAATAACAATATTATAATCAAACGATATTCGGTCCAACCAACTAGAATCCTTGAAACTAGATTATGGGATCCATGTCGATCATAGACACTCAACACACACAAAACGATCCACATTTTAATAATCGATCATTTAAGTTATTTATTTTTGGCGACTATTTTAACAGATAAAGCTTTATCATTGCTGTTTTTTGGGCTGTTGTTTTTAGGTTGATATAGCTGGTTTTTCCGGAATTGCGAAAAAATTTTTTTTTATTCTAGAAATTTTTATTTATTGAGCAATCAATCAAAATTTTAAAATTTGCTTCAATAAAACGACAAGGTGATAAATATGAAATGCTTGCAAATCAATACTGGAAAAATATTCGATTTTTTTCGAATGAAATAAAATAAAATCGAATGAAAATTTTATTCGAATCGAATGATTTTTTTTAAATATCGTTCGAAATAGAACGAAATTGGTGTTTGTTTGTTTGAGCCAGAAACTGATTGACAGGTTTGGTTGTTGGTTACCTTGGTTTAAATGTGTTTTGATGATCTCATTGGCTGTTAGATCGATTTTTTCTGTGTTCTCTGGTTGGTTGGTTGGTGTGATGAATGGGAATTGAATCAACCAATCAGCAAATAAAATAAAACGCTAATAACTATTAACCAAACAACCAATCAAATAAAAACACACACACACACACACACACTAACAACGCAATCATCAACGCCTCATAATGGTGTGTTTATGGCCTGGCGCTCTCTCTCTCTCCCTGACTCCCTCTCCCTGTTTTTAGCTAGTCAATGATGATGTGATAAGGCATTTTTTTGTTATTTACAAAATGTTTTTTGTTGTTGTTGTTGTTGGCAAAATTCAATTGGCTGGTTTGTGTATTACTTGTTGTTAGCAAACCACCTTACCAACCAATCACAAAACAGGTTAGCCAACGAAAAAAAAATTTGATCTGAAACTGGATATTATTGGCCCATTCTAATAATAATATAGAGTCAAACAAGCACACAATCAACCAATCAAACAAACTTAGAAAAAAATGGTAATCGATCAATCGTTCATTTTTTATGTTTGTGTGTGTGTGTGGTTTGTCTGTATGCAACATCCAATCAGATTGCTGCTCTCAACTACTCTTATTGTCGTCATGTTGTCTGATTGGCTGATGATCAGCATTGATGATCGAGACGCCTTGTTTTTTTTTGGCCAATAGAAAAACAACAACAAAAAATTATGTAACCACAAAACAGACACGAACACACACACACACACAAAACAACAACGAAAAAAATGAGGGTGAGTGGGTTGGGCCAGAGAGAGAAAAAAACAATGACAAAACAATAATAAAATGAGAGTGTGAGAGAAAAAGAATATTAATTCTTTAACCAATCACAACACGTTATTATTATTGTTGAGAAAAAAATGAACCAATCAAAAACACGCACACACAACACATATGGGCGGAGTCTATTAGCCCCAAGGGTGTGTTAATTTAAAAAAAAATATTGTGGGTGTGTATGTGTGGCAAGAACAAGAACAAGAACAATACATACAGATAGATCAGTAAATGAAGAAGAATCGAGAATCATTTTATTATTGATGAATTAAAATTTTGTTTAGTTTTAAAAATAAATGAATTAATGATTGATGATTATGATTATGATTGTGATTATGGTGATGGCGATGGTGATAATGATGGCGCTGCTGATTTTGATGAGGAATATTTTCTTGATGAATCATTAATGATCCAATTTAATATCATTCGGATTTCAAAAACAGGGTTGGTTGTTTAACACCAAAAAAAATGAACTAATTGCTTAACTCTTTTGATGTA
Organism: Tragopan temminckii; assembly: GCA_028571105.1. Lineage (NCBI taxonomy): Eukaryota > Metazoa > Chordata > Aves > Galliformes > Phasianidae > Tragopan > Tragopan temminckii. The sequence continues at coordinate 16,704 of JAOWBP010053160.1, forward strand.
ACATTTAAAAATGGATGATGATGATGAAAGAAGAAATAAATAAGTGATTGAATGATTGATCAAAGTTGAATGATGATTGGTCGATTGTCGGCCGTGCTGGTCATTTGATTGGTTGATTTTTTTTATTTAAAAGGGGCGTGTGTGTGAGAGAGAAATTTTTAAAATGATAAACACACGGTTTTGTGATTGGTTGATTTGCAAATAAAAAAGGGGAGGGGCTTTTAAAAACACACGAATGCTGAATGATGATTGGTTGATCAGATCAGATCAATTGTTGATTGGTTGGTTGATTGATTTTATTTAAATAAAAGAATGAGACCAAATTGAGAGAGAGAGGGACACGCACAATGATGAAACACAACAGATTTTAAAAAAATATCACAACAAATTAGGGTTTTTGATTTTAACCCTTTTATTTGAAAAAAAAATCAAACGCCGATTGGTTGATTTGAATTGGTTGAATATTGTTGTGATTGGTTGAGAGAGAATGGCGCGCCAAACCACGAGCAAACACAAACACACATTACACAAATATAAGCAGCGATTCAAAATAGCATTTCAAACACACACACGCCAAGCATCCCAAATGAAAAAAAAGTTTTTCACAACAAAAAACAGATTTGGTTGACTAAGAGACCGACACTGAACAGCAGCACGGACAACAGTTCGATTCTAACTGATTTGTTGAATAGAGCCCAACCAAGACTGTGAATGAGAGAAAAATAGAATCCGCGGATAGAGGAAACCGTCGGATCGGACACAATGAGAGAGAGATGTGCTCATAGAGAGGGTGAGTGAATGATGGTGATGATGATCAGACCACTGTCTACTACTAACTGACTACACTTTTTTTGATTCACATAGAGAGAGAGATTGAGAGCGAGCATAGCTTGATTGGAAGAGAGAGAGAAGTGGGCTGTCCCTAAATTTGAATGAATAAGAGAACGAATAGCAAAAAAAACAACAAGGTGTGCATTGGCAATAATAATAATAATAATGAAAATGGCATTGGGAGAAGACGACGATCGAGCTGTGATCGGCTCTCGGCTGTTCGTTCTATGCTGCTGTTCTCTTCTCTTCTGTTGGCTGGCTGTATTGTGCGTATGCGGCTGTAGGCGGCCGATGCAATTGCAATTGCTCTGTGTCTGTAAAATGCTATTATAAAAATGATTGTTTTTTTTTGTTTTCTTGTGAATGAATGATGCAGATCGGATCCGCGATCGGCACTTGGATACTTCTTCTTGCTGGCTGGTTTGGATACTTCTTCTTCCTCTATGTGTGTGTTATTTTTGGGTAGAAGCATTAGTAAATGTTGTTTCGATCGTATCGGAACTTCTTGTTTTTTGGATCTCTCTGTGTGTGAGGATACTACAAATGATACTACGGATTGTGGTGGCGGCCGTGTGTGTTGTGTGCTATAGAGATGGCGCAATTTGATCGAATATCATCTCATCTCATCGTTGTAATATGGCATTCAGTTTGTCTGTCTATGTGAAAGAGTGAATCGAGTCTTTCTATGAGAGAGTGAACGATTCGTCACGAATCGGCCGATTCTTCTTCTTCTTTTATAAACCAGCAAATTTTTTGTTAAATATAATCCAAAATAATAATATTTGTGTGCTCATTTCCAAGCCAAAAGATGGCGCGTTTCACAAAATTGAAAGTATTCCTAAAAATTTCCCAGCAAAAAATATTTGCCGTTTGCAAATTAAGATTTTTTGGGGAAACGAATTCAAATTGTAGAAAAGCAAGGATACCCGTTTCCGGAACCGGTTTGTATTATTCATAAATGATGTGACTTTGGAACAAACAAAACAGTGATTTAGCAAGTTAAGAAGTTGTGTTTTTTTGTTTGTAATAAACCGTTATGTAATGTTGTGTGCGCGTGCGTTGGATTTTTTTGGTTTGGTGTGTGTTAGTCTGGTGTAATGTTTTTTTTGTTTTGTTTGTTTGGTAAGGATTTTTCACATTTTCAGACAACAACGACAACGACGATTTTTCTTGTTGGTTGAACTTGTCAGATAGAGAACTAGAGAGCTCTTGCTAGCTCTCACTCGTTAACTTTTTTCTGGTGTTGTGTGTTGAGTGATTGATTTGCTAGCATTAAAAATAGGAAATCAACACAATCTAGTTGACCTTTTTCTCACCAAAAAAAAAACAAAACCAGAAAAAAAACATTCGAAATAGAATGTTTTTTTTTGTATTTGAATGTTGTTGTTGTTCCAGGCCCATTTTGTTCCAGAAACAACACAGAAGCCAATGGTCAACACATAAGAGCCCTGGTTTAAGAGTCCTATTCGTCAAAGTCAATTTATTATCTGAGTGAGTGAATGAGAGAGTGACACATCAACCACAAAAACAACACAACAACGTGTTTAACAATATGGACCTAGCTAGGGCCATAGCAGGAGACTACAAATGTAACGGACCCCGTAAAAAGGAAACATTTGTATATAATCAAGTGTGTGTTAGTATGGTGATAATTCCAGCAAGGTTTTCTTCATTGACTCACTCACTCTGACTGACTGGGCTGACTGATTGAAAAATGACCTAGACCATTGATTGAATTGTGTTTTTTGGCAATGACAAATGAGTGGGAGTCAAATACAGCTTGCGTAGCTATACGTGAAGTGAACAACAACAACAACAAAAAACAAAACGCATTGAAAGGCCACAGGTGATTGATGCGTGGCTAGGTGGTCATTGACAAGGTGCTGCTCTATGCTGGCTTTGTAAATAGCTGGCGAGGCTGGTTCCTTGTGTCAGACAGACAATATTTCACCAACACACAAAAAGAAGGCTGCCTTAGATATTTTCAAAATCTCATCAACATGTTGTTGTCGTCTAGAAGAATGGCCTTTGACCTTGCTAGCGACAAAGACCCAAAAAACCAAAAAAAATCCGCATCCAATTTAAGCAGCCCAAACATTTTCCCAAGGAAAAACAATATTTTATTTAGTTATGTAAGAATTATTTTTCTGGAAATAACCAAAATTTTTTTTTGGTTACTCGGAAGCAGTTTTGTTGTTTTGTTGGAATTTAGTGGACAGCAGCAGATGATGATGATACAAGCCATAGCAATATTAATAAACATTCAACATGGTAATTTGAGGATCCTTGAGTGAGAGACAGATTGCGTGATTTGGTGGCTGGTGTGTGTGTGCTGCTGCTGCTGCCACGAGACAGTCCAGATGGCCAAAAGACAAGAGATGTTTGAAGAAATGATAGACCATGATAGACCATGATAGACCATGATAGACCATGCCCCCGTTATCGATACCATAACTCTCTGTTAAACACTAACTAATACTACTGGTTCAAGGTTGATTATGGTCCATTGCCAATAGCGATTGTGTGTGCGTTTTTGAATTGACCTTTTTTTGCGAACAAGCCGTTTGTGTGTGTGTATGTTTTGGCTGGTTTGATTTACGAACACACACGAGGGAGAGAGAAAGAAAGCAAACGAAAAATTCAAAGCAATCATCTGGCCACAGATTGATCATCATCATCATCATCGCCAGACCAAAAACACATTTGGCCAGAGAAGAGAAGAGAACCGATTGAGAGATTGAGTCTGAGTCAATTGCTTTTTGGTTTCGTTTGATTGATTGATCATTCTGACATTGGAAAAATAAGCAAAGAGAGAGAGAGAGAGAGAAAGGCAGAGGGATTCGTTCCAACCCTGAACCGATCACGGATCGATCGATTTTTCTTACCAAAAGAACATTTGGTCGAGTTTTTGGCTGCGGTCTCGTATAGCCAGAAAAGAGAGAGAGAGAGCAAGAGAGAAGTTTGATTGATTGCTCAAAAAAAATTGAATGAATAAATAAAATTACAAACGATTGGTATTTTTGCTGTTGAAAAAAAATAATATAATCAATTATAACGGTTTGATTGGCAGACTGTATGTTTTTGGTGTGCGTGTGCATAAAATCTCATAGGATAAAAAATTGTTTTTCTTGGGTAATTAGTTTATGATCGGTTAGTGATTATTGGCTGCTTTGGTTGAGGCTGGCTGGCAAGTTGGCTTGTTGAACAAAAACCACAAACAACAAAACAACAACAACCAAAAAGCCAAAAAAACCTTGGAAACTAATTTTACTAGGAAAAAAAGCAAGCTGATCTGTTGGTCATTGAGAATGAGAGACAAATTAATTAATATCAATCATTAAAAAATTGAATCGCTTGTTGGTTTAAAATGTTGATGACACACACACACATACACACTGGCTGTGTTTTAGGGGCTGTCAAATGTCCAAATGATAGATGCTAGCTTGAATGTTTGATCCCTTTTAGCCCAAACCTTAACCTAACTCACTCACACACTAACTCTACGGTGACACATCATTCCAGTCAGGTATATAGCCATCCAGTATGTCATCATCATAAATCAGTGGGATATTTTAAAAAAAATTAAAAGCTTTAAAAATACGAGAAGAAGAGATGATCTATGGAATGTCCACCAAAAAAAAAATCAAGATCTTTTTTACTGTTGAACTTGTTGGTCAAAAAAAAGTCAAGCGCCAAATAGAGCGAATATATTGATTATCAATGACCGCATATTTTTTTAAAAGTTATTTAACATTCAACATCAGTCACACACAACCAACAAACTGTATCAGCATGACTGATCAAGGTTTGGTAGTATGGTATAGTATGGTAGCCTTGCATTAATCAACATACAAAAAAATATATTTTTCTGTATCCAAAAATTCGATCTCAGATTCAGAGATTCAGGAAATCGAATCCATCGTTCATTAAACGTGTCTTTATGGGGCATGTCATTTCACTAATAGACACACGGAGGCAGCAATGTTGATAATGTTTGTGCATATATGTTTGATTAATTTTGCATCTGTCATCATCGACCAGGTAACCACCAAAAAAAACCTCGTTAATTTTTCTCATATAGTTAGATTTTATTTTGTGGTAAAAAAATTTTTGGTTGGTTGTCACCAACAACAAATCAAACTGTCATAAAAAAGCAGCATATATACCTGGCTGCTGGATGGCTGGCTTGGCATGTTGTTTTGCATAAGCTAATAAATATGGCATCTATCATTACAATCACACTAATAATGCGTTTCATGTTTTTTTTGATATCGAGAGTTGCTGCTTATCAATTTTATCGTATTCGTTAATTTTCCATCTATATTTTTTTTGGTTTGGTTTATCCTCCTCCGCCTTTTTTTAATGGATGAGAGAGGGAGAGTATAAGAAAATAGGAAAATTAACGAGGTTTTTATTTTGAGGTATTTTAAGTCAATAATCAACATATCAAATAATAAAAATGCTCTTTTCTTCTAGGTTATTTATTGGCAATGAGCGATGCAATAAAATTGAAATTATATCGATTTTTATGAGAGAGCGAGCTTATTTGGTTTGGCTGGCTGGCTTTTTGTTTGCTGTTGTCACCAAACAACAAATTCTCTCTTTCTTTTCTTTCCTCTTCAAACAAAAACCAGCGAATCATATTTAGAAAGGTGGGAGTGGCATATTTTTAAAAGCTGATTGGTTTAAAATGGTTTCACTGGAAGTTAAACGAAAAAAAATTGGGCGGAACTTAACCCTTTTTTTGGTTGACACTAGGTTTTTTGTGTGATTGGAACAAGAAAATCAACGAATCGGGTTTAATTAAAAGCAATGTTCATTTCCGCCCAAATTTTGTTTTTTTTGGCTAAGCTAAGAAAAAAACATAATAGAAGAGTTGAGGATGGATGCTAAGATGAATAATGATTCGCTTTGGAACACAAGCCGTTTCCCTAGCAAAAAAGATAATTATAATACAGGACGAGTTGTTTGTTTGTCGTTGGGTATTTTGTTTTTGTTTGGGCCATGTCCCACCATCTAAATATGTGAGCAAACTCAGGATCCAAAGGATCCAGGATCTCGGTGATGAATCGATATATCCATACACCGTTACTTTGTGAGCAAGCGCAACTTACTCGTATGCTCGTGTGTCTGTTTATCAGGACCCTAGTTTAGGACCCTTTTTTAAAAAAAATTTCCTAGTCAATGAGTATTTTGTTTTTTTAGGATCTCTTTTGGATTCTTATTAACTGGATACCCAAAAAAAGGGGAGGATATATAATTGAATATTATTTTTGGAACATGATGATGATGACGAGAGAGAGAGCGGTTCCAAAATAAATGAATGAAATATAAATTACCCTGTGTGTAAGTTGTTGTTTTTTTTTTGTTTGTTGGGAAGGCGCGTAATGCACACTGGAACAAACAACAAGCAAAAAAAAGTTTATCCAAAAAAAACAACAACATTGTTTGTTGGCTTGCTTCGGCATCATAAATTACAACAACAATACAAAGCTGTGACACATCAAACATCCATGATTCATTTTTTTGTTGGTTGGAAACTGGAGACACAAACCCAGAAAAAAAACGACAAGTTCCAAGAGAGAGAGAGAGAGAATCCCCGGCACAGGATAATAATAAAATGATATGCCACCATACAACAAGCATGTTGATTTTTTTTTGAAATCACAAAATTTCCATATTCAAAACCACTAAATTGTAAAATTTTAATTGTGTGTGTGGATTCTTGGCTTGCTTGTGACCTTTTAAATTAATTAAAAAAAGAAGAAGAATCACTGAATGGATTCTAGAATCTATTCAGGATTCTAGGATCCAAAACAAAACCAGGATAATTCAAAATTGATCGTGTGTTGTGCAACTAAAATTCAAAATTAGTGAATTAACATCAATGGCTGTTTGCTTGTTTGTGGCTGTGTGCTGTGGTTAATTATAATGAAACAATGATGAACCGGATACCAAACCCAAAAAACATCAACTTGAAAAAAACTTGAATCTTATTCTCATTTGTTGTTGTTGTTTTTTGGCTTGTTCTCGCTCTCTTATTCATTCAGTGAGGCAGCAAGCCCAGTCAATATTAATGAACGAAACGATTCGGCTCATTCAACCCTTTTCTCGTCACACAAATGGAAATCAACAAAACCAAAAAAAAAACAACAACAGAATTTGGCTCATTTGATAAACAAGAGTGAATATTTCTCTATTGTTTTTGAATGACTCTCACTCACTGAGACTGAGACTAACTAACTGAATGGGTTCGTTCCAAAATATGTAAGTTTTTTTTGGGATGTTGAAGTTGTTGTTCATTAACGACGAATAGAAAGACAACAATTCTGCAACCACCAACATAAAAACAATCCTTATTATTCAAAAAAAAGAATCCAGAATCCATCCAGAAAAAAGAATAAGAATCCAGAATTCAAAGAAAAAACAAAAGAATCAAACACACACAAAAATAATGGGAATTAATTCCCAAAAAAATAGAAAGAGTGAAATATGATTGAAACCAAAAAAGGGTTAACACTGGCATGCGCTTTGAATCAATCAGGGTGTGGCCTATTTTTGGGGGGCGTGGGCTTTAGATGATCAAACCAAAAAAAATCAAAGAATGAATAAGAATCAAAAATATATTTAAAAAAAACAGCAGCCAAAATATCAAAAGACAAGCCATTGAATTATATTTTTTTTTTGTTTGTTGGAAAAGTTGAATTTTTTGGCAAGCAAAATGATCATTATGATTATTCATTCATTCATTTATTCATTAATATTATTTATAAATAAATTGTAATCATCAAACAAACAACAACAACAAACGTCTTTTTGCTGCTGGCTTGGATGATGATGATGATGATGGTGGCAAGGATAATCAAATTCCATAAGATATTTGATGATGAACAGAATCATCATCATCATCCCACGATAGTGATCGTTGTCTTCGTCTTGTTCTTAAGAATCGAGAACAATGCTTGACATATGCTAGCTAGCTTATTGCATGCAAGAATCATCAACCAAACTCAAACACACACACAACCAAACTGAATTAAACGCAATTAACGATCTTATTTATTTTAGTTATATTTTTTTCTGTTTTTTTAGTCTATTAAAAGATTAGGTCGAACGAAACGAATTTCGCTTCGGATATGCAAAATGTTTTGCTGTTGTTGTTGTTGTGAATTTATTAAAATGAAGATGATTATTATGGCTCACTGAATATCTTGGGTTTTTTGAATGAAATTTGTCATCTCTTTCTCACTCTATGTTTTTTTGGCTCTTGATTTCATTTTCATTCATTTATTTATAATTATGATTATAATTTCGATTACTTACACACACACAAGCGAGACAGAAAGTTAACGTTTTGTTCTCGATATCTTTCCCTCCCTTGGTAGTGCTGCTGCTAGTGCTGGTGGAAGATGTTTAAAAATAAAACAACAGATTTATAAAGAATCATCAAAAAAAAAAATACAAAATCAGAGAAATGACACATCCAAACAACCAACCAAGCAAAACAAGCGAACAAAAACATGTGCCTGGTGAACGCCTACAGATAATCAAATTTCATTCTTGATTTATCAAGATTTCGTTTTTTTTTCTTGGATTGAAAAAAATAGTTTAAGCTCCGCCTTTTTTATGATTTAAAGTATAGGATTTTTGTTTTTGTTTTGTTTGAATGAATGTTTGTTACGTAAAAAAACCAGTGAAGATTTAAGGGATTCGGTTGATGAGTTCGTCGCTTGTCTGATGATGAGTGCGGATTCTAATTCGGATTTGAATATTCTAATTCGACGGATTCTCTGCCGTCGTTGATGATCTAACATGTTTGTGAGGGAAATTGTTGATTATTATTATTATTGTTGGCTCCATGATCAAAACAAAATGGAATTTAAGAAATTATTATTTTTAATAATAATTAAACATAATTTTAGCCCCACCCCCTTTTTCCATTGAATACACACACAACAAGAGAGAGACATATGTTTTGGATTGAAGACTGGATGGGCTCAAGTTGCATTCTGCTGCCAAACAAACCATTCATTTTTTTCTCTCTCTTTATTTCTGATCATCACAACAGGGCGACATTCCAAAAAAAAGAAAGAAGGAATTGCCTTCAAACCAAAATAATATTAATTTTGATTGCTTTCACTCGGGCATTATAATCTCGCTCAGTTTGTAATTCACTATGACTCGTTGCACCAAAATAACAAACAAAAAACAATCAGAGACACATACACACAGAAAAAATAATAAAGTGAGATTAAAGAACAAAACATCCTGAAATGATGATTACTGGGCTCAAAGAGTTACACACACACACACACCAACTAAATTCCAGCTAAGCATCCTTTTTTCTCTTATTCTGCCTTAAATTCCAGGCCAACAAAAACAACGAGAAAAAAATATATTCTGTAACACACTGAGAAAAAAAATTATTATTTTAAATTGTTTCAGATTTTGCTTGTTTTTTCATTGTTTTTGTTGTTTGTTTTTCTCTGGGATTGGACACGGAAACGGAAATAGGAGTGGATTGAATGAATATTTTTTTAATAATCTCTAAAATTCTATTAACTAACTTATACCAAAAAAAAAATATAACTATAACTAATGAGTAATTATTTTGATTATTAATATAAATTAAAAATAATCGCTTTGTGATGAAACAGGGCACATTGAAAGATATACACAGGCAAATGTGCTTTTGCTGCAAGCTGAGAACGCACGCACCAAAAAAAAAACAACAGAAACAATTATGCCGAAAGCGGCATCATCAAGCGATGGATGATGCTACAAGCCATCCAGCCAGCCAACAACACAACAAGATTAAAAGCCATCATCACCGCTGGGATTAAGAAATCAAACTACCAAACTAACAAAACACACACACAATTCTCTTCCATAGACAAACTCTTGGGTCTAGCGGGAGAGCTAGCAATATGCAAGCAAGCAAGCAAATGCTCTCACATTGAAAAAGACTGTTTTGTTGTTGTTGTTTTTTTGTTGGTTGGTTCATTCATTCAATCCTTTAACGACACATACGAACAGGCTAGGCAACAAACAACAAAATATGTTGGCCTGAGCGATGTATCAAATGAGCCATAGCCAAAGAAAGAGAACTCTATGAGAAGCTGACATCAGAAGTCAAGTTTTTTGTTTGTTGCAGGAGTTTTTTTGGCCCAGAGAATCTAGGATCCAAGAATCCAAAAAAAAGTGTATGTTAATCACATAAACTAGTAGAAAAAAACAATATTTTATATTATTTTGTTTTTGGATGAATGAACCATGATTCGCAGGATTCGTTGCATCCAAAGGATTCTGCTAGAACGATTTTTATTTATTAAAAAAAAAGTTTTTTTTTTAAAAAAAACGGCTAATTACAAATAACATCAACGATAATAATAATTATTATTATGGCTTTTTTGTTGGAAACCTTAAGCCTTTTAATGTTCTCTCTTGGATCTAATGGATCTCCGGTTATCTGGATTTCCTGTTTTTGTTAAGGTGTATGGTGTTTGATTATGTTGGATATTATCGAATATATAAAACTGAATTTTTTCAAGAAAACTTTCCATTGTGACATTATTTAAGCAAGTAAAAAAACATTAAAGCTTCCAAAAAAATAATAAACATCCATTAAGCGTAATATAACACATAGAGAAGATATATTTTTGCTTGTATAAGGCTTACTAAATAAAATACAATGTAAATGTATTATTTCGCACACACACTAGCTAGAAGATGTAAATCCTTAGATTCTTGGATTCTTAGTATCCAAAAAAACTTTTTTCCTACATTCAAGATGACCAGACACACAATATTGGTTTGAATACTGGACCCTAATAGACAATTGTGAGAATCTATGAGTTTTTTTATGGAACGTGCTAAATTGCTACATTTTTCAAAAGAACAAGAAACATAATAATAAATTGAATAGATTTTGTTTCTCCATTTTAAAAACAAGTGTATATTTTTTCAAAAATAAAAATTACTAAAGCTCTAATTATTAATTAAAAGCTCAATATTAAATAAAAAACAAACACACTAGCTAGCTAGACATGCAAAGAGAGATAATAACAATTTAACAATGATGTGTCCAGTTTTGTTCTGCAAAAGTCTGCAGACAAATTTATATTTATTTTTTGGTCAAATTCGGGTCGTAACAAACGAGAACAGCAACAAAAATAATTTCCCTAAAAGCTTGGACATCTAAACAAATGATTCTCAATACAAGAAAGCGAGTGAGTGAGGAACATTATCCGAATGAGATAGAGAGCATCCTAAAATGCATTGTTCCAAATGTTTGGTAACATTATCTCTTTAATTCACTATTTCTTCTATTATTATTTTCATTGACAAACATTCAGTCATGTTGCTTGTGTTTAGTTTTTGGATTCATGAATCCCTGAATCCAAAAACAAAAATGATTCATCATGATTATTATTTGACTAAGTGACAAATAGTTTTATATACAAAAATTTTTATAAACTTTAAAAAAAAACTAGGGTTTATTATCTTGTTTCTCGTAAATTTCAATTGAAAACAATGCAACCAGAAAAAGAGGGTGAAATTTGTGTTGTTTGCAAGGAAAATATTCAAGCTAATCATTTTTCCTACAAAAATTATGGACACAAACAACACAAATTTTATTATTATCACCCTCTCTTTTCGTTTGGTGTTTATTTTGTTTGTCCAAGCATACATTTCACGCTTCTGCTAACATTTTTTTTAAATAATTTAATTATTTTTTTTAAAAAACAAATATAAGCTCCGCCTATTTTTACAGAATTTTTGAAGATTTTGTTACAGAAATGGGAACACGCCCTATTGATCCGATTATTTGTTTTTTCTGGTATTTTTGATGTGTGTCAGATTACCTGTCAGTCAATCAGTCAGCCAGTTAGTGAGTTAGTAAGTCATTGTGTGAGTGAGAAAGTGAAACAAGCAATATTTATTACGATGCAATTATTGGACAAATATAAATCTTTTGACTAGAAAACAAAAATAAAAGGCATTTATGGGCTTGTTTGCAACCTACCAGATTATAGAACCAAATACAAGAAAATTGATACAATATTTCTTAAAAGGCACATGCACATAAACAATATTTTTTTTGTTAACACCTAAATGATTTTATTTGGTTTGATAATTGATAATACATCTTTTTTTACTAAATAGAATGAAATGTCCATGTTTTACAATGCGATTATAAGGTAATAATCGGACATTTCATATTTCTTATATGTTTAACATTATAAAAAATATCATTGAGAAATTGGATTGGTTTAAAACCAAAAAAAAGCAATAAAATTCCAAATTTTTGGTGATGTTTTTTTTGATTATTAGAACAAATCAAAGGACACAATCTTTTTTGGCCTAATTATTATTTTCATTTGATTTCAATCTAACAAAATCATAAAATTAAAATAATATCTTTAGTTGTTAGGAAAGTTGTTTCGTTTTTCTCAATAACGGATTAACGTAATTTAATGAAATGACTTTCCAAACCATCTAATAATATAATCATTAGGTTTTTTTTGGTGTTAAGCAATGACTCGTTATTCTGGAATTTTCCATTTTTTGTTTTTTTGGTGGTTGCCAGCTACATTTTAGCCAAATTGTTTGGAAAATGAATGCTTACACGATTTAATTAAAAATCAATTTATTCGTAAATGTTATTTTTTTGCTACAAAAAAAGTAAGTTGAAGAAAAAAACTTGCTACATATTTTTGTTTGTGTATTAAGTGTGTAGCAAGCCACCAAACAAAATGTAGCAAATGAAGTGTAAACCCCAAAAAGTGAGAGAGCGAAAAACAAACATGTTGTTAATTTGTGTAAACTACTTTTGGAGAGATTCCTAACCAACAAAAAAAACAGGAAATACACTGGGACTTACCATACAATTGATCAGGTCAATGGTCAATGATACTGAATCTGTTAAAAAAAAGAAACCAGAAAAAATATAAAGGTTAATAATATTCTGTTCCCAGGGACCACCAAGAATGTTTTCCAGACAGAAAGAATTCTTGGATTCTGGGATTCTGGTTTGTTTGTTTGGACAAGAAAAAACAAGATTCTCATAGAAAGAATGCTGCTTATGTGAATGTTTATAAGCTGCTGCGTTAAGCTTCTCTAAAAAAACATTAAATAATTCTCTTGTTTTTTGGATTCTAGAATAATAGACTTTTAAATCCAGCGGAATCCAGAAAGTTGAATTATAATTTTGTAAAGTTATTTTGTAAGTGAGCAGTCATTTAAAGCTGGGCATAAAAAACTAGTGGCGATTTTAAAAAATAGAGAGAGAACATTCTGTTTTTTTTTGCTGGATTCGGAATTTGATTTGGAAATGATAACAGTTTGCCATTTTAGTTATTTAGTTAGAGAGAGATTGGTCGCTCGTTTTAAGAATCCAAGTCGCTGGTTGACAAGCTAACCAAACACAACAACTAGAATAATAAAAGAAGAAGAATAGGGACCCAAAAATAAACCAGCAGCGTTCAACATTAACCAACCAGAACAACAGAATTCGCTCTCTCTCTCTCTCTCTCTCTCTCTCCCTGATGAGAGAATATGCCCCCGGTTCTGTACACTGGCTGGGTGTGTGTCTGCCTGTATTAATCTAATTGAGCATTCATCAGCATTTCTTTTATGAACAGAATCAGCTAGAGAGAGAGAGAGTTAGTAAGATCTGATGATGAATATGTTCTACGAAAATAATAATCAACCATGAATCGAGAATATGCTCATTCACATCATCATCATCATTATTATTATTTTTATTTGATCTGTTATTCTGGATAAATATTCTGCCTAGTGACATATCCAAAAACATCCTTCAGAGAGAGAGGAAAAAACCTCAGAACACAACACGCAAAAAAGAATTTCTGCTTTTTTTTCAGTGATGAATTGCAATTGTGCAAAACCGAATTTCTAATATTTTTGTTTGGTAGTTTTGGTATGTTTATTCTTAATTCGTGTTATTATCAAATTTCATTTTTGAGTGCAGAATTTCGTTTTGAAAAAGAATTTTCTTATATTAAAAACAGACAAAATTATTATAATTCTTGTTTTTGTTGTGTGTGTATAAAAATTTGAAATCATCATCAAACAAACATTGGGCTTTGTTTTCTGTGCATAGTTTTTGTTTGAGTATATGTGTGTGTGTGTCCTTTATATGAGTCAGTCTGTCTGTGTGTGTGTGTGACGAAATAACGGTTTTTGGTTGGATGCGCGCACTGTGAAAAATAGAAAAGATGGATAGAGATTCTTTCTTTTAGAGTTTGATGAGTTGTATGTCTCTCTGTCTCTATGTCTCTCTATGTGTCTGTGTGTGCTTTATGAAAGTAAAAAATCGAAGATGCTAGCTATAGCTACTGTTGATGATGTCGTTTGATGCTTATGAAAACCAAACTGGTGATGAATCAACCATGTTTTCGCGACGATGCAAACCAAATAAAATGGATGCGGCATACTGCTGTGTGTGTCTTGTTTTCTTGTGTTATTTTTTTTCGGGGTAATAATATAAAATAATAATAGGCGGGACTGTGTGTGTCGTATTGTATTGTGTGTTGTTGTTGTATTGTATCGGCATTCGGTTTTCTGGTTCTGAGCAAAACCTAAAAAAAATCAACCAAACTAGAAGAACGAACAACGAGAAAAAATGAACGAAAAATCAACCAATAAAACGAAGCGAAACGATGACGATATATGGGAGATCGCTATGGAATCGCGCCCGGTGCTCTCTCTCTCTCCCAATAATAATACTTTCTCTCTCTTTTTTGGTCTAGGCATCGCAATGGCGGATAGAGCACAGCAGCAGCACCAAAAAGAATCAGCCAACCAGCCAACGAATTTTCGAAAATCAAGGCGTGGTGAAACACACAGAACAGCAAAAACAAATTGAAAGAATGAAAGCTGCCAATGCGCCAAATCGAGTATTGGTTCAGTATAAAAGTATATGAGAGCCAACGAACGAACAAGCGTAATAGAAGAAGAATGAAAGGAACATTATCGGCGCCATGCTGCCGAACCGAGCTGCTATGCTGCCAATGGAACCAGCCAAATCAAAAAGCCAGCCCAACAAAAAAAAAGAAGAATATATTGGCTATTGGCAGTTTTAGGGGCAGAGCCCTAATAGCGTTCGTAAGAGCTATTGAAAATGTGTTCAATACTATTTTTGGGTCGTGGTCTATGATGTATTTTCTATCAATATAGCACACCATAGCATTGTTATTATTGTTCTTATTATTCACACCCACATCGAACAAATACGAAGGTAGAAGGCGAATATATTAGCGATTCTAGGGCCAAATGGAAGCCATATAATACTCCCTATACTCCCTATATAATAATAATCATTTTGGGAAGCCATTATGAAAATGGGCTGGGCGTCATGCGATCTAAAAAAACAGTCAAATGACGACAACATTCGAACACCCAAAAATAATATATAAATGAGATGGCTTGTCGATTGGGTAGGATGTTTTTTGAAGCATTTTTTGGTTTTGTGGAACCAGGCAAGCGCATCTTGTTGTACGAGCGAGGTATATGACATTTTATATTGGAAACATAGCGACCTCTAGGACAAACATGGCACTCATAAGACTGCATTGATGTGCTATGCTGTGTTCACTTGCACTCTTAATATTATGCTCAATAAGAAAAAAGTTTGGTGTATAATATATTTTATTATTATTATTATTATGGATGATAATCGCCAAATATATAACAAAAAACACGGTATACATACACACGTAAATTATCACATTAAAAATACATTATACACAACACAGTCAAACACACCAAACCAAAGAAAAAACAGGCAAAGCTATATAATCATAATCTTTGGGCCCAAAGAAGAAAAAAAATAAATATCTATTGAGAAGAAAATAAATAAATAAAAGAAAGTGAAAGCCTAGCATGGTCCGTTATAATAACCAGTCAACCAGTAATAATAACTTTTTTGTTGTTGTTGTTTGGATCCTGATTCTAGCTAGAAAAAAGCCAACTTGCTTTTCTTGTTTTTTTTTTGTTTTGGATCAAGCACACACACAAAAATATATCAGCTTGAATCTCTGTGCCAACCAGCCAAAGCAAGCCAGCCAAACACAAAAAAAACAAGAACAAGAAGTTTCTGGAACTGCAAAGACTTTATTACATAAGAATTTTTTCTCTGTGTGTGGATGTGTCATTTGGTGTGCGCTGCACTTTTGGAGTTTCGGCTGGCTCCAATACAGAGAACCATAAACGCACACGGATTCTTCATGGATTCTGTGGATTCTGACTTTCTTTCTCTCTGTTCTATGAGTATAGAATTTGGATCAACCAGAAAAACAACAACAAAGCCTGATGCGAGTGTCGTAAATCATTCTTGGATTCTCTCTTTTTTCTTTCTATTTTTTTGGATACTTGGGCTCTCTGCAAGTTATTTGAGCCCCCATTCTCTCCCTAAAAATAATTCCAGCCAAAATTTTTTTAGCCAGAAAGAATTTATGGAACTAGAAAAAAAATCAAAAAAGCTTTTGTTTTTGGTTAGCCAGTCAATGATTTTGTTCTTGTTGTTTTTTCTGGTTTTGCAGGATTTTTTTTGGTGAATAGAGAATCCACTGTGAAGAATTCACAGAGTGTGTTTATATAGACTTGGTGGTAGCCATCAAGCATCACTGATTTTAATTATATTTAAATATAAACCAGAAAAACGTGTTTCATAGACAACAGGATCCTCTCTCTGAATATCCAAAAACCAGGATATCCATCTTGGATCCAAGACCACCTTTTTGGGTCCAATCCAAAAAGGATATATCCTAAAAAACATTTGATATCCTGAATTCAGGTCTATAGGATCCAGGGAGAATGGCTGAGTGTATCGCATTAAACAAACAGGATCACTTTTCTCACTTTCTCTGTTGGCTGGTTTTGAATGCAAGTGTGTGTGTGTGTATGTGTGTTAGTGAGTGAGTGAGTGAGAATGTGTGAATTATCAGTGTGTTTGTGTGTGTGGTCAGCCACAATAGTTAAATAACATTATGTGTTGACAAATAATGTTTATGGAACAACGACGACGACAAGCAAACACAGGACAAGTGAGTGAGTGAATGAATGAATAACACGGGATTCGCTGCTTGGATTCTTGCTTTGAAATTTTTTAGTTTTGTGTGTGTGTGTTTGGGGTTTGGGTTGTTGTTGAATTATTGAGTCACACTAAATCGAATCATAGAAGTGTTTGTTGTTTTTTTTGAGAGAGAGAGGAAAAAACTAACGGACCGAATGGAATATAAAAGCACCTTGTGTTTTTTGTGTGTTTAATTAATAGTGAATCGAGAAATAAGCAACCAACCAACCAAACAAGCACGATGATGACCATACACCAGAAAACAAACAACCAAAAAAACTCAACCATTTTTGTTGTCTAATACGGGGAAACAAACAACCAAGCAAACAATTTACACCGAAACAAACAACAAAAAAAACCGTCACCGAGGATCATTAACTCCTAGTATTTTTTGGATAGCGAGAGAGAGAGAGAGAGAAGACTTAACCATTCAACGAATTGAATTATTAAAAAACATTGCTAGTGTGTGTGTGTTAGTGGTGTGCTATTTCATTTGTGTCGATTGGTCTCAAACAAATTATCATTTTTGTTTATACCAGAATTGCATACTAGTTTTTTTGGTTTTTGGTTTTTTATTTTGGTTGTTTGTTTTCTGTTAGGTGTCCGAGATTCTTGAAATTCTTTCGATCCAGAATAACAAAAGAGAATCAAGAATATGAGGGAAAAAATGGATAGGAGGAGCTTATGTTTTAGGGGAATTATAATCAATTGCCAAACATGTTTTTTAGGTAAATAAATATTTTTTTTTTTTTTTGGTTATGAATGGATACTCTCCAGAAAGAGGAAATCCAAAGATATATTGAACCAGAGAATAATCTAATGAATGTTCTCCACACTGAGTATGGATACCAAAAAAATGGTGGTGCTTTTAATCATATTTATTAATAATCTTAATCATCATTTTTTTTCATTGTTTCCTGTGTTGTGTTGGAACTTGACCACAAAATAATCATCGACCGAATTGTGCTAGTTGGAGTCTGTTATCAGCAAAAACAGTTTGGCTGTCCAAACAAACAACAAATCGAATAACTAATCTAAAACAAACAGGATCCCTTTTCCAAAAAAAGGGATTCTTTTTGAGATTCTGACTGACTCTATCTCTCTTTCTGCTGCTGCTAACTCTACTGAATGAATGAAAAAAATTGTATATTAATTACGATAATTATAATAATCATTATTACTATAAAAAAATATGGTTTCAACTCTAAAACACAAACCAAAAAAATATAAAAAAAATAAATGAAAAATTGCCAACCAAGTGAACCAAAAATATGTGCCTTTTTTGCTTGGTTAGGTTTTTGGTTGGTTGGTTGGTGTTCCATAGAATCCAGCAGATTGTTTCACTTTTCTAACCAAAAAAGCTTGATTTGGAATAATATTTTTTTTGTTAGTTTTAATTCTCGTGGATGACGATGATGGATTCCCCAACACAACATTCTCTGGGGCTGTGCTCCATTGCCAGTTCCAGTAAATGAAAGAAAGATAAGGCTCCTGATGATGATTTGTGAATGGTTTGACCATTGATTTGCATATGGTTTTGTTTGTATTTGGAATAATGTTTGTTAGCTAGTGTGTGTGTGTGATATAAATGATGATGATGATAAGTGAACGAGAATATATTATAAATGCTCTCTCTCTCACTAGCAAAACAATCATCATCAACTGACAGACAGCTTTGCTAGTCAACCACCACCAAAAAAAACATAATTGAAGATGAAATGAGCTCACTTTGACACGAATAAATCATTCTCACCCACACTAAATATTATCCCATATTGTTTCTCTCTGTAATGTCTGTTTCTGTGTGGTGGACATTCAAAAAAAAGAAAGAAATAATGAAACTCAGGTTAAAAAAAATACTCAATGAAATGAAATATATAAATAATAATTCATTCATTCATCGAGTTTTAGTTTTTTTTGGATTGCTGAAACAACACAGAAAAACAAACAAACAGAAAAATCATAATTACCAAAAAGGAATTACCATAAATAATAATAAATTCACAGTCTCTCACTGAACCAGGTATACGTAATTTGGAATACGAGAAAAAATCATCATCATCAAATGGTGAATTATTCGACTGCTTTCAGGTGGTCAGTCACTCATTTTGCAGGAGATCCTGTGCAGGATCCTAAACAAAAATGGCTTCGGTTGATGAATGAAAATGGATACAATTTTCATAATTGCATTTCAACTTGAATGATGATTGCTCTCTTTTTTTTGGTTGATCTCTGTCTCTCTTTCTGGTGTATCCTCCCCTTCCTCTCCTCACTACAAAATGGATTTGAATGGAACTTTTTTGGATAACAATTTTGGTTAAATCAAATCAATCAATGCTTGTTGGTTAAGTACAACTTCTGGCTTCAAATATTCGAATTATTATTATTATTGTGTGGTAATGGCCAAAAAAGAAGAGAATTCTATTTAGAAATGAATGATTATGAAGAATGATGGACAACAACAAGATTCATCTATCACGCAATCTTGCAGACCTTGCCAAGCTCTCTTCTTTTTTTGTATCAATCATTCATTCTAGCTAACAAGCCTCCGTCCGCATCCGTTTAACTGGACATTGACATAAACCTAATACTTAACTACGCAAGCTATAGAACTATAGTTCCGGAATAATTCTTTTTTTAAAAGATTGCGTGATCGACATCGTTTCAATATAGTTTTAAAAAATAGATATTCAGCGGTCATTATCAGCTACCGAAACATTCCTTTATTATTATTATAGTAATCATTTGGCCAACAACCTGTATTATTATTATTTTGAATGGTGGTGACCTATTGGTGCTTTTTTCAAAACCAATTTTCGTAGCCAAACCACCAAACGTGACCAGAGATATAACAATGCAAATTATCATTGAAAAAAAGAAACAAGATTTGACCACGCCGCGCAAGTTTTTTTGTATGTGTAAATCAATCAATTTTTAGAAAAAAAATCATAAACCTCAAAATTCAGCCAGCTTTGACCGTTTTGAAATATTCAAATCACATAGAGAACAAAACAAAGTTCAACCCAAGTTTTCTTTTTGAAACAAAAGATGCTAAATTGGGAATCAACACTATCACCAGATGTGACATTGTTCTGTTTGGTTGATTATGACAAAAATGGTGGGAGGTGCTTTTTATGTATATTTTTAAATGAAAAGAAAGATCATTTTATTAAAACGCCCAAAGAGAAAAGAGAAGATGATCGTTTATTTTGAGAAACAAAAGCTTTTTGACAAAATATCGCATTTGTTTTTGGCCAGCCCCATTCAAAATGACCCATTGAAGATGATCATCATCAAGATCTGTTTGGCTGACAGGAAATACGACCAGTTCTTTAATCTAATTTGATTTTTTGATGATGATAATAATCGAGAATCTAGCTTTATAGCTCTATGTCTTTTTAGGATTCTGATAATAATAAGTGCTCATAATTCATTTTGGTTTTTTAAAAAATTGGTACAGTAAATTTATCTTTTTTTTGGATTGTTCCACATTTAGACACAAGATCATCAATGAGGAATTTTTTAGTGAATGGAATATCATTCATACAATTGAATGATCTACCATTGAATTGAATGAATGGTGACACATACACCCAAAAAGGTCAAAGAACATTTGTGGACAAATTTTTTTTTTACTGACTTTGAGGTAACGGCTCATTAATAAAGACAAGAAGAAATCGTGCCAAATGTTTTGTGTGTTTGGTTGGCTGGATGATGAGAACTTTATCGAAATATTCAATGACCGAATCACTCGTTTATTTGCAATGATGAAACAAAGCGATTTGAGACCAAAACACAAACCGACATGTGACAAACATATTTTTCTGTGGGGGAAATGGTTTGTCTCGGCATGTTTTTACCAGCAATGAAACTATGTTTAACCCTTTCATAAGCCCAACCAGAGTCGACATATGGCTGTCCCAGAAATATATAAACTCTCTCTGACTGACTGAGTGATGTTGTTGGCCATTAATTGCCAATAATTTACTTTTATTTTGGCAGATTCTCTCTCGCTCTAGCTCGTTCGTTTGCTCTCCCTTATTTTGGCTTGATT
The DNA here is from genome assembly GCA_028571105.1 of Tragopan temminckii. Taxonomy (NCBI): domain Eukaryota; kingdom Metazoa; phylum Chordata; class Aves; order Galliformes; family Phasianidae; genus Tragopan; species Tragopan temminckii. The sequence continues at coordinate 37,688 of JAOWBP010053160.1, forward strand.
CTCGCAGCAGCAGCAGTCGCGCGGTGACAACAAGCCAAAAAAAACTACGACCCATTAAATTAATGTTTTTGCTTGCTTTTTGCCAGCAAGCAAATGTCAAAGGGTTTTTATTTGGTTTGCTGTTGGCTGGCAAAAACAACAACAACTACAATAATAATAATAATATCATCTAATCCAATTGTAAGTACAATTAGTAATTGTACCATCAACAACAACAAACATCTTTGGAAACAAACAAAAAAACAGAATGAAAAAAAAATTAAATCACAATGTGCTTTTGGATGCTCAACCCTTTTTGCTTTTTTTGGGTGTGCAAACACACAAGTCAAGACACATGCACACACACACACGCACATCAGCAATATATTTCACCCAGAATCTATTGTCTCTTTCTCTAGGTTTTTTTGGTGGATCACACACACACATACACACACAGAGAAAGCACCTAGGTCCCAATGACAAACAAGCCTTAGCCAAAGCAAAAACATATAACCTAATAAAATATTTACAAATATTAACTTATCCTGGGATACAACAGCAACATTGATGACAAGATGTGTGTGTTTTTGGTTGGTCGGTCTTTCATTCTGGTTCGGTAGTCGACAACCGTTTCCCTAATCAAAATATATGGCTCCTACGAGAAATTATATTATAATATAATATTATTTTATTTATTATATGAAAAAAACAAAAAAAAATATTCTGGCATCGTCCTACACACCAAACAGACACACACAGATACACCATAATGCAGAATCCAACAGAATTCTTGTGTAATAATGAAACAACAAAAAAAAGAAGATATCTAAATTCTCTTGGTCCCCTCTTCCAGTTCACTATTTTCCCTTAGATTTTTCCCGAAAAAAAACATCTTTTTAAGGCCCATACGAATAATAGAACATTTGTCAATGGTGGTTCACATAGAATGAATGAATGTAAAACACACAGGAGAGTGAAAATCTCTAGTCAGAGAGAATAATAATCAAAAATTAAAATATTATTAGACCTAGAAAGACCTTTGTGTCTATGTGTGTTCCAGAAAAAAAGAGAGTAATTAAAACTTCAACAGCATGATCGAGAAATGAAAGGGTTGTTGTCGTTTGTTGTTTTCGAGTTCAATTTGCCCATACACACACACACAAAAGTCATTCAACGTTATTTAACAAGAAGACGATGACAACAACCAACCAAAACTAACTAACAAAACCGACAATCCTTTTTTGCTCTGTGCGCGAAAAACTTGGTGCAATATAATTATCATTTTAACCAGGATATTTCGTTAGAAAAATCAAAAGAGTGCTTTTTGAGAAGCTTCCGAAACGCTAGTGCTGCTAGTTGTATAAAAACCTATCGGAAATGGTTGATGATTTTTTGGTAACGTAATTACTAACAAACAAGCTATCCACACACACACACACAAAAAGTCAACCAGCAGAAAAATGACACACACAAAACAGCAAAAATTTATTTATTTTCGTTGGAAACCAAGCAAACAAGCAGCAATAGAAAAATAAATAATTAATTAAGGGCAATAAATAAATATAATAATAATAAAATAGAAAGAATATGATTCTGGATTCTGGGTGCAGGATTGTCATTTATATATTTTTTTTCTGTTGGAATAGAACTTTGAATTTGGTTAAGGTTTATTACACATCTCGATTCTTGAATACAATTCTGTCTCAATTACAATCACAGAAGAGAAAGAGAGAGAACTTGAATGATTCTCATTTTGGAATCACTCTTGGTGATTCAGAAAAAAAGTTCAACTGAACACACAAGAAAAATTAAACCATCGAGAATAAATTTATATTTTACAGCACAATAGCGAATTGAATATGAATTCACTTGATTATGATGATGAAAAAAAATTCAAAATTCATAAATGCGTAAAAATAATAATAATAATCATCATTATCATTCAAGAACCATGAAAATTTCAACCCAAAAATTTAACCATTTTAAGGGTTGAAATATTTTTTTGTTAGTATTTTTCAGTATTTTTGTTCGGAAAGTTATTTCGTTATTCACCAATACAAAATAAATAGAATCAAATATTAGAAAAAACGAAATAACTTTCTGAAATAATCTAATAATTACAATAGAATATATTTTTTTATATAATAATATAACCCGTTAGGAAAAGTTGCTAATGGAAATGGAAGTTTTTGTTGTTGTTGGCGAAGAAATCAAATATCAATTGTCTGAATGACTGACTGACTGGCTGGTTGGCTTATAGCTGTCTGGGCGTTGTTGTTGGCTTTCCAGAACAACAACAAAAAAAAGTGAAAGATGATTGAATGGAATTAGACTAATGCATGTCAACCAAGATATAAGCACATAGACAGAGCACAGAGCAAATCATCATAAAAAATAATAATAATCATTATTCTATTATTACATAACACATTTTCACATTACCGAAAGTGCTTTTATTTTATTTTATTTTATTTTTTTCTTTGGTTCTTGTGTTCAGATACAACAACAGAAACAATCGGCAGATGATGGTGATGACTAGGGTTTTTCTCGTTGTTTTCGTTGGCAACCAACAACCAACAACAACAACAATTTATGCCACACACAAACTCTCAAAGAGAAAAAGCCAAAGAAAAATGGCAGAAAAAAGGGGTAAGCGCACCCATACACACTGAAAAAACATTATAAATTAAATCTGATATGGATTGTTGCTGGTTGTTTGGTTGGGTGGTGAAAAATGGATGGATTTGTTTGGATTTTTTTTGGTTTGGTTTGATGATGCCTGCCTGGTGCTGCTGGCTGATGATGATCGTGACAAGCTAGAAAAACCATTTTTATTTTTTTTATAAAAACAATTTAATTTTCAATTGGAATGGTTGATTTCTGGTTTTTGTGATCTTGGATTTCAAAAAAATTAGATTCTAAACATCCTAGAATCACTGGAATATAATTTCATTCATTTTTTTAGCATTCATTCATCATTCAAAACAAAAAAAAGTTTCAAAAGAGAAAAAAGTTTGTCATCAGGATTCCTGTGAAATGATGAAGAATCCTGCAGAATTCAAAAAAAGAATAAGAATCCTTTTTCTTTGGATCCTAAACGGTATTTTATTACGGTGAGAGAGAGAGAAAGAGAGTTTCCTTTTCTTTTATGAATTTTTCAACCAAACAAACACAAACACACAAGCACAAAATATATGAATATTAGAATTTCATTACGAGGACTAAAAAGGGTTAAAAACGCCATATTTACATTTAGACACAGAAAAAAATATATTGCGCAATTTAATAATAATCATAATAAATAAGATTGAATGGAAAATGTGCTTTCCTGGAATAATGTTTTTTATTATTATTTTTGGAGCCATTCATTTTTTTTGTTGGTTGTGTGTTAGGGTTAAAAAGAATGGATGAATCATATCTCTTAGATGATGCGATCATCATCATCAAAATTGCTGATAGGCAAACACATAGAATATCTCACTATATTTCTTCCAGTTATTTTGATTGCTAAATTCATATCCGAAAATATTGTTTGTTTGTTTTTTCTGGGTTGCACTGAGGGATTTTTTTCCAAACTAAGAATCCATTTTAGTATCCTGGATTCTTTCCAGAAAAAAACTGTTTTTCGAAAAGATCAAATTTTCCAGTATCCTGGATTCTATTAGAACAAGAATCCTTGGAAAAATGAGAGAATTGTAAACCCAGAGAGATTGGCTGGGTTTTTGTTTTCTTTTGAAAAAGCCAAATCAACTAAGCCAGTCTTGTTCCAGAAACAAGCTAGGCTAACTGACTGAGAAAAAACAATAACAAGAAAATGTATACAAAATATAATATTTAATTACAACCATTTTTGTGCTGGAACAACTTTTCCAAACAAACTTGTGTGTGAAATGATAAGCTGGTGTACACACAAACACACAATCACATATCATGTGTCTTTATGCACTCGTGAATGGCACTCTTCAAACAACGCCAGTTCTCATTTTCAAACAAGCTAAAATAATCAAGTTCCAAGATGATCCAGATCCAGTTTGGACAATGTCCAGTATCTTTTAACATTCTCGGATATTGAATTGGTTGGTTGTCAAATTGTCATACAAGGAAGAATCCTTCCAGAGAAAAAGATCTCATTTTCCTGAATTGTTTTAAAAAAGGGTTACCAAAACCAAAAACCAAGAGGAGAGCGCGCATTAAATTTCTTGTAATCACTTTCGTTTTTTATTTACAAAAAGGGTTGATATTTTTTGTTAGTGATTTTATTATTTTATTGTTCTTGTGTTTGTTTTTAGTGTGGTTTGCAAATTCAAATTCTAATAATTTTAATAATAATCATGCAACAAGAACAACAAAACAACGACGACATCGTTAATTAATCGTTTTGTCCTTGTTGGATGGCTGCATGGTTTGTCGTCGTAGTCGTTGTTGTAGTTTGCTAGTAACAGCCATTATTATTATTATCCGATGGCTGTTTTTTTTAAAAAAAAAGCAATATCAATGACAAATAATATCGACACACAATAATAATGACAAAATGCTTGGCAAAATGGCAATCATCATCATTGAAGCAATAATAAATGAATATATAAATAATATAGACTTAAGGTGCTGTTTTTAGTGTGTGTAGTAGCTCTATGTGTCCAAACAAATCGATTATTGTTAGTTTGGGTTGGCTGGTTTGCTGGGTAAAATATGATCACCAAAGCATTGCTTACAAAAAAGCATGCTTTATGAAACATCCTCAACCAACCAACCAACAATAGCCAAAACAACAAAACCATTGAGCTATCAAGCATCACACAACCAAAAAACAAAAAAACACTAAAAGACAATTATTTCGTCAGGTGATGTGGAACGATTGACGCGTGCACATACAAATACATTTGCTTCAATCTCAACGATCTACCTAAAATACCTCTTTGAAGAAAAAACAAAAACAAAAAAAAACCATTTCACTCAAAAATGTCCAAGTGTCAAAAAGTGACAATTGGTTTTTCTGAACCCTTCTTGCATAATTGAACTTAATTAAGAATATTTCAAAAAAAAATCACTTCTAGCTTTTTTAGGAAATGTCAACCAAATTTGCATCAATTTTTATTTAATTTTGCAGTTTTTTCAATACCTTCCTGTTGGTTGCTAACGACCAACTAAAAAACCATAATCTTGGCTAAAATTGATTATTATTATGAATGTTGTTTTCAGCAGCATTATCCAATAATCATGGTTTTGGTAAGAGACGATAATGTTTTCAAGTGTGTCTCGAAGACATAAACATTGACCTTGGTAAACAGCTTGCTTGCTTGATTTGATTGCTGCTGAGAGATCTTGTCTCATTGTCGTTTTGTTTTAAAGACAAACCAACCAACGTACGAATTGGTCGAATAGAAAGTATTTTTGCATATGGCTGCAAAATTATAAAAAACCCTCAGTGTTTTAGTAGCAAGCAGCATTATTAATTGCCCATAAAGTCTCAAAGTTTCAGTCTCTCTGTCTGTCAGTCAGCGAGCGTGTGTATTGGCCCAAAACGATCTTGGATTGGCTGACCAAGATATGAAATAAGCCACCTCTGTGGCTGAATGATTTCAAGATGCATCGTCATCAAGAATCATCCAATCTTTGATAGCTGGTGACACAATCGATCAGAAAACAAGAATAGAGCATCTGGTCCTTAAAGCTTGCGCAGTTCGTTCGTATACATCGACCAAAAAAAAAACAAGATCGCGCAACGATGTTTGCTACTCAAGCGGATCTCCTCAACACCAAAAGAAGATAGATAAAAATCTGTGTTGGTGAAAATAAAATTTCAACAACAAAAAACACAACATCGCTGTGTGCTTGTGTTCAGGGTTTTGTGTTCGTTTGAGACAAAACAAAAACATAATTAGGTTAAATTTACATAAAATGAATCATTGAATCATTCATGCATGATCAAATGAGTAAAATGTGGCTATGAAATAGAGTGAGTGAGTGAGCTATAGAGCATCGCGCACAAACCCTAGAAAATGGGATGTGCCTTCTTGTTCCTTCCTTTCTAAAAAAAGAAGCCAAGCTAAAATCAATGAGCCAATCATATTGATCATGCTGCCTTCCTATATTCCTCACGTCCTCTTTCTTCTTCACTTTATTGGACGCCCTGATCGGTCGGGCAACCAATCACAATACGAATAATAGTGCTTGTAGTAGTGATCGATATTGTATAGAAACTGTGTCTGGTAGAGAGAAAACGGGAGAGAAGAGGGATCTTCTGCTTGTTATAGAGAGCCAATCAATATAATATTGAATGATCGGAGCGTCTGCGTATCTGAACAAGAGGAACACACTCGCAGGGAGAAAGGAGAAGGGAGAGAGCCCGGCGCTATACAACAGCAGCCATCATTATTTTTGCAGGCAACCAATAAAAATAAAAATAACAGACGATAATGATCGAACACTGCTTGAATGATTGGCTGCCTCCATGTGAGTGTGTGTGTGCCTGTGTGCTGGTGGTGGCTCCTGGCATATACACTTCTCTGAATACTATCCAGTGGATAGGCTCACTGCTATTGATCAATACATTCCATCACACAATATAGCAATTGAGTGAGAGAGAGACAGAGGATAGGCCAAACCTTATTATGCCAAACATTTGAATAATGAACTGCTGTTTTGTGTGGGGGCGGGGGTGTTGCCGTTTGAAAAAAAATCAACCAATCACAAAAAATAAAAATAGAGAGAAAGAGCATGAGAAATGTCACATTGGTTAAACATGATTGATTTAAATCATGACTAATGATAATAATCGAATTTAATTGTAGAATGATTATTATTAACTAATTCAGAGAAAAAAAAATCAACCAATCATCATGATCAAGAACAATCATCAAAAGAAATATTATCAAATCATCATCCATGATCATGATGATGGCTGCTAAAAATTGGTTGATGATTTGATGATAATAATCAACCACCGCCAAACATAGCACAAATCAAACACACACAGTGCACAATGAGAATAATGATAATGGCGCCACGATATCGAACCGAATTCATCAAATAGAGGGAGAGAGAGAAAACAGTGATTCAAAACACCAACGCATCATAATGAGGATAATCCAAAAACACAGGAAATCCACACATTGAGAACTGCTGGAAAAAACAAAGTCAATCTCTCTTTTTTGCTCTCTTGTGAACCAAGCCAAAGCAGCAAAAAAATCAATTGTTCAAGGGAACATACACATAAAAATTCGTGATCAGACTAATTAGTGCCTAATAAATGATCATCATCATCATCATCAAGCAAGAGTACAATATGAATTTGAGCACAATATTCAAGCACAATCACTCATTCTCTATCAAACGAAAAAAAACTCCAATCAAGAGTTAATTAACACACATCCAAAAACCAAAAAAATATAAAATAATTGCTTTATTGATGAAATTTGAGCAAAAAGCTTGGATTTTTTTTTTGAAAAAAAGATAAGAGAGAATCATAAAGCACGCGTGCGCCCGATTGATTATTTTGGATATTATTCTTCATTATTCTTTTTTTTAAAAAAAAAGATAAAAAATATTAGTAATTAATTAATTACAATGGAAGATTATGTTCAACTAAAACTAAATCAAAAAAAAAGATGAAGTGCTTTGTTGATCTTCATAAAAAATTGGTTATAAGAGATCTTTTTTAATGGATTTTGAGGAGAAGGTGGATGGAACAATATCAGACAAACATACAATCAAGATAAGTCTCGCTCTCGAATAAAAATACCCTGAGAGTGTTGTTTTTTTTGGTTGGTGAAAACTGGCTGATTAGTATGCGTCAGCATGTATTAGCCATTCAGAGAGCTATGGAGTCGATGAATGGTTTTTTGGGTTTCCAAACAGTAAAAAAAGTGGAAAATTTCATCATTTATTTTTATTTTATTTTTTTTGGAATCCATTTATTGAAGCTTCAATGTTAAACGAAAAAGTTTACTTTCAATTGGAAATTTTTTTTGACCGGAAGCTACTAAGAAATCAATCAGTGTGGTTTTATTAAGGTCAAGTTTATTAGAAGAAGATAGCTACCGGATTAACAAAAAAAAACAACCTGACAAAAAGTTACCTTTTTGTGGCTTTTAACCCTTTTTTTCGCATTAAAAAAGCTGACCAAAATGACCATTTTTATTATTCACAAACAACAAAAAAACGTGAGAATTTGCTAATAACACACACACACGCAGCAAATCTCGTAAAAAAAGTCAACACTCACATTACGAACACACACACAAACACTCACAATACGAAAAACATGGCTACGCAAGCTGGAATCTGGATTTTGGCAGGAATATAATTTAATATTTTTTGTTTAATGATGTTTATGTACGGATGCTGAAATAAATATTTTAGAAAAAACCCTAAAAATATAACCCCAACCATTAATGAGTTAATGAATTAAAGTTTGACTTTTTGTATGTGTTTGTACACAAAAAAAACCTAAAAAAATATAAATGAATGAATAAAAATGAAATCTATGAATGGAGAAATGGAGAAATAAATACGGATGCTGAATGTGATTTGTGAATTGAACAACAAAAAAAAACATCAGCAGTCAAACAAAAAGAAAAAGAGGAATTGAATTAACTAAAATTCAGTAACTGAATGAAAATTAGAGAAATAGCTAGTGGGTTGTTTATGAATAGCCAAAAATTTTAAATAATTTTTTTTATATTTAAAAAAAACTTTATCATCAAGCCAGAAAAAATGAGCGTGTTTTAAATATAGCATTATATTTCTATTATATTGCATTATTATTCTTGAATTCCGGCTACGGACACAAACAAAAAACGGAAAAGACCAATAGAGACAATTGCGCATGTTTTGACCATTTTTTTAGAAAACTATTTCTCTGATGTTTTTTTCTGGGTTGTTTTTAAAGATGTTTATATGGAGGTTTTTTTCTTTCTATATTTGAAGGATTATAAGCTGGAATGGACTGGGTTAATGCATGGGTCATCATCATCTCATCCGAAATTCATTTAACGAAAAAAACATGCATAAACACAATGAGAATTGAGATAGGGTTTTTTATTTAAAAAAAATGTCCAGCACGGTATCTTTGTAATGGCGGATTATATTCGGCATATTATTATTATCCTGATGACAATGCTTTTTAATGCAGGATGTTTGTGTTGACCAGAAATCATCAAACAACAAACATGCAGCATCCAAAACAAATGTTTGATGATAAATTGTAATTAAGCAAATTGATTCCCCAAAATAATAATAAAAGATGTAAATATCAAACACAAAAAGAATAAATCATCAAATAAATTCAATTGGTATGGACGAATGGTCATTATGTGACTATGAGACTAGATAGATCATTAGTCTCAAATTGGCTCAATTGTTCTCTATTTCTCTCTCTCTTTCTCTTATATTTATTCACTTAGTAATTCTAATAATATTGGGGTCTGTTTTTTATATTTCTTTTTGGTCCAAATTGAATTGAATGAATACATCACACACACACACAAACAATAATCGAGTGTGTGTATATGGACGTGCATGTGCTAATGACCAAACAAGCCAGTTTTTCTTTTTGGAACAAAAAACAAGACTTATTGGTCTAATAATAAAATTATTATTATAAATTGATGTTAATGTCTAATCATATCGATGGCCTGGCCAGTTTCCAAGAGTCTCTTCTTTTGGCCAAAAAAGAAAAGGAAAAAAGAGAGAAATTAATTTAGATTTATGAGCCGAACCTAAGTTTGCTCCATTAGCTTTATTCAGAAAGCAAGCCAGCCAGCCACAGCCAGCCTGAATAATCATATATAACTGAATTAATGTGTTTTATATCATCATCATCGTACTCATAGACTTGGCAGAGAGATGCTGAAACAATATCATCATCATCATCATCATCATCCAATTTGGCCATTATGGCCATAACTGGATCCAATATATATCCAAATATATATCCCCCGAGTTTGTAATAATATTTATTGATGATGGCCAGTCTCCAGTGTTGGTGGTGCTGGCCAAACGATTATCTCTCATCCATCCATTTATAATCAGCTACATAGAGAGAGAGACTGAATTATTACGTTTTTTAAACAATAATTTCTAATTGAAAGCTTCCGGAACCGGAACCTGGTCGGTTTTTCTTTTTAATTTTGAATTGATTGATTTTGTAAGCTTAAGCTTTTATGTGATTCTAGTATGATTTGGGCGGTAATTCTGTATGTCACCAAACAAACTAAAAAACAATCAGTGATTTCTCTGTGAATCCAGGTGTGTTTGTAAAAGATAGATATATAGAGGATATATAAATGATTAATTGACCGTGTCCTTGCGTCCTCTTGCTCTCCCTCTCTGGTTCATGTGATGATGATGATGATCATGTCGATTCATTCATCCGACGCACACACACAAGGGAATAATATATGTCACATCATCATCATCGAAGCGAACCCAACCAAAATATCTCTCACCATTCACATTCACATTCACTTACATTTGTCGAGATCATTTGCATATGTTTTTGCTCGTAAAGTGAGTAAAAATGAGTGAAGCAATAATTAATCACTGAGAGAGAGGCCAACCAATCAATACTTATGGTATTATGTGAGTGTGTGTGTGTGTGTGTGCTCGTAAAAAACAACAACAGTAATTATTGACAAATAATGACATATACAAGCTCACATAGATATATACACAATGCTTATAGAAAGAAGAATAATCCAGGTGAAACTGAGAGTTGAGAAACAATTATCACAAAAAGGTAAATTCATCAGCATTGTGATAAATGGTGGTGCCCACTGAAATACACATGAACGGAGGGATTGCTTCAATGATCAAGACTGCTGCGTAACAAGCTGGTTGACCATTGATGATCATCATTATTCTCTTATTCACACACGAACGGATGCACACACACACAGAGCAATCATCAATTCAATTCTTCAAGGTGTACTAATCTTACGATTAAAATGAACACCTTACAAACAGACAAACATAC
>JAOWBP010053163.1:0-11635 GCA_028571105.1 Tragopan temminckii
GGGAAGAGGAATGGTGGTGTGGCTATTTCTCTCTCTCTCTTTCTTTCTTTCTTTCTTTTTTTTTTTTTTTAATTATTCTTTTTTTCCCATGAAGGATGGAGAAGACTTTGCATCACAGAGGTTTGCTTCTAATGCTAGAGAACCTGTTTCTTCTCCTTGGTTTCTTATTTAGTACCATAAATCTTTGGGCTATTTCACTGTGTTGAATAGATGCAGGGTTGCATTCATGCATTGAAATTGCAGTTTTCGTGCTGAGAATAAAAATCACCCACCAGCTAGATATGTAAATGAGGAAGGAGGAGGTTTGAAGAGTCAAAAGGGGGGAAATCCCCATGGTTTATCACCACTGTCCCCCCCAAAGCTTCGCACCCCTCAAATAAATAAATAAATAGAAACAGTATGACACCTTCCTTTCCTACTTTTGGAAAGGAAACTGTCTCAGAAACACTGCTTTTCCTCCTAAAAGCTGAGAGGAGAATGAACCTTTAGCTCTAGCTAGCCAAGAGTCATCTCTGTCCCACAAGTTGTTTTCCTTCCCTTTCTTTGGTTGACTAAACATATAATGTAGCCAGCTGAAACTTCAGAGAGGAAGAAAGCCCCTTAGCTCCAGCAGCTCGTTAGTTGCATCACTGCCAAGGCTCCCAGAGAAGAGATGCAGGCATCTGTCGACCCCTGAAACTGACAGTTCCACTAAATGCTTCATCTTCTCTTTGAGCAAGGCAGAGGAGTAATGCATCCTTAGATTCCATTTGGCTACAGTATCTGCTGGGTGGCAGCATCCCAGTTGGGAGAGCAGATCTGTCAGACAGTATCCCTGCTAGACAGCATCAGACCTGTGTGCAGTGCTTGGCTGGGGAACCTGGGAGTTGCTGGATCAGGGTATAGTGCTGCAAAGCTTCTGCATGGAAAACTGATGGCAGTTTCTCTGTGGATATTATAGAAGAGATTAACTCAGATTCTTTATTCAGACAGTGCCTACCGCCATGAAGGTGACACCACTTAACATAGGCAGGAATTCCTTTGTGGTTCATTGCTGTTCAGTCGTGCCTGGAATCTGTCTCAATTCAAACAGTTTACGCTTAGTACCAGACTAAATAGAGTGGAATCTATCCAACCTGGCACATAACGGCATTGCACAGACCTGCTTGTGTTGCCAACAGGTATCAAACTCCATGCACTCACTTCTCTCTCCCTCTTGCTCTCTTTCAGACAGGCACAAACACACACGCTCTGTTTCATGCAAATGGTTCTGTCTTTCTTTGCTCTGAATGTAGGAATAAATATTCATACAGTTTTCATAAAAGCTGATGCTTTTAGACAGCCAATTGATCGCTTAAATGTCTAGCTATTTGTCTCTGAGTATTGCAGCCAGATGTTTTTTGGGGGGGCAGCTGAGTGTAAGAAATCAAATAGCATTAACTGTTTATTGTTTTGAATCTACTACATTAGTGCTTAATAAAAGGGAAGCTAACAGCTGCTCCCTTCAGTTTCAATAAAAGAATAGAGCTGATGACTACCATGGCTATAGATAAAGAATTTTCTTAACTTCACTCCTTTTCTCTTGTAAATTCTTGGAGAGTTTCTGTGCAATAAGGATGAAGAGAAGTATGCAGTACTTATGTATGAGTGGTGTACCTCATCTACGTTCAATACCAGACTGGTAGGAACAAGAGGAGACTTCATAATAGGCTTCTCAGTAAATATAAATAAATAAATACATTTGGAAGATGGAAAAATTACCCCAGTGTGCATTTTATCTGCCTTAAGTAAAATGATTAAGCAGCTAGAGGAAGTTAGTGTTTTACGTACTTGTGAAATTATCAAATTTCACAACCATAAAATGTAATAACATCAAAAACCAAAGGCTTCCTGTAGTGTCAGCTCCCAGCCTGTCTGAATATTTGTGACAAGAAAACTCTAGGAAGGGAACTGATTATTATGTAATATTCTAGTCTAAGGTTTTCATCCACTCAACCTTATTGTTCTACCTTGCTGCATACACATTGAGCGCAGCCTTCTGCTAACATTCTCCTAGGCTTGCTGTTTATTAGCTCTCCCTCCTTGTAAAACTCGCATCCTGGCTGCAAAGAACTTCCATTTGCATGCCTGCTTGTAAGCTGATAGTCTTCAGTATACTCAGAAGTTGATGTATTTCATGAAAGTTGGTTCTTAGAGTATGTAGGTGAGCAATTTTTGGAGCAGACCACTAGCCAAGAGAATAACTTTTATTTGCTTGCAATATTAAAAAAAAAACAATAAAAATGTGTGTCTGCTTAACAAATACATCTGTTTTGATAAGTACCTCTGTGCAGGATATTTAGTCATTTTATACCTTTCGTTAAAAAGAAGTCTTTATCTTTGTGGGAGATGAAATCCTCCTTAGACAGCCACTTCGTGATTTTTCAGTATACCTCACTTGTTCGCGCCAAGTACTTCACCTGCTGTTGAAGTACAAAACAGAGTTGTAAATGGGGAAGTAGTCCCATAATCAGATTTAAATTGACTTTCTTTGTCAACTGCTTTCTTTAAATGCTTTCTGATATTATTGCACTTTTAAAAAATTAATCCCTTAAATGATATTTGGACGTTTGTATCACTGTTAACGTATGCTGCAGTCTTCTTTGCTAGGAAAAAAATGCATTTAAATCCTTTCCTCATTATGCAGAACTATTACAGGTAAAAGCACAGCCAACTGTGGATATATATTTAAGTCTATTACTCCTTGAAGTACTCCCTGCATTTTTACTCAGTTTCTTCAAATGCAGTTGCAGATTCTGTCTTTGAAAATACTTATTTTGGAAGACCTAAGTGCTCTACAGAATTTAGCTGGGACTTTTTCATCTACTTACTGAAATGAGGGGCCTGAAACCTTCCCACTTGACCCTTGATACAGATAATTTCATATTCAAAAGTTGAGAGACTTTCAAGGGGAAAAAAAATTCTGAACATGAAAGAGATGTGAATGCATACTGTAATCTCTTGGTGTTGCACATCTCCAAGTGATGATTATGAATGCTCTGTAACAGAAAGCTGCTTTCAATGCCATGTAGTATAATCAGGTATTTTCATCACATATTGGATAACCATTAAGATGCTGTATATCTAAGCAGCATTCCTTTTGTATTGCTTTCCTTGATGATGTCATTAGAATCTGACCTTCGAGTTATTAATAACGACAATTTTTTCTTTACATTATACACCTGAGTTACATCTGCATTCCTGAAAATCATAGAAGTGTCTTTCAACTATGAGTTTAAAATAATGCAAACCAAATTCTTTCAGTGGGAGGGAAATGATATAGCATTTTGAGCTTGGAACACTTTAAGCATCATCGCTACCATAAAATCACATCAATAGGATTAAATTAGATGATGAAACTCAACATTTTTCTTAGTGTTGTTGCCATAGAAAAGGTAGCTTACTTCATAGCTGTCTGAACATAACTGTTTGAGCAGTAGATAGAAATAGAACAGTCAAGTCCAATTCAGTCTAAGATTTCAACTGATATATACGTCTTTTGTCCCCCCTCAGATATACCCCATATTCCTTTTGTTCTGGAATCTGCTCAGCATGTTTCTCATTTTGTCAGCTAAGTAAATGCTGACATAAAATGCAACACAGTGGCATTTTGGCTTTATAAATACAATTTTCTTCCCAAAAAACATTGGGAACTGAAGTATTACACGCAAGCAGAAATGGAAAGGTAACTTCTGAACCAGTTTAGTAACAATAGATAGATTTTAAAGTGCTTGACTCCAGGCAACAGAGTGATTTCTATTTTCCAGCCATGAGAGTAACCTTTATCCATGAGTTGCAACGATAATTCATGTAGAATCGATTCTCCAAGGTGTTGGGCATGATATGTCTTGTGAAAATCGTTTGAAATTGAGGATGATCAGCACTTTGGCTTGGACTTTAAATTAGTAATGTGAACCAATCTTAGATCCGAAGAAGAAAAATCATCCATGAGAAGTGTCTGCTGAGCCCTGTGATGCCTAAGTTATAGACCAGCTCAGAAGGGTGTTTCTTTCTCAGGGTACCTTGCTCAGGTCTTTGCAACCTACAGTGGGAGTTCAGATTATCCCAAAAGCAGTCAGTCTTTGCAGTCGCCAGTTCACAGCTTCAACATTTTAATGTATTATATGTTTACCTGAAGTATCTTAGGAAACAATGCTTAGCCTAGTTTGATGAACACAGATAACTATTTAAATCCACTTCCTTTGCAGTCACTGATTATTGTAATCATATACATGTCTTTATTATTATTATTACATATGAATGTAACTTCAGTAATCATATAAATGTATAAAACCATTAAAGTTCCTAAATGCTAACACAAGTGGACTGTATGCATTGGGGTAATGATGTTTGCTATTTGTGCTTTGCAGCTGAGTCAACACTTCAGGTGTGAAGCCATCTTATGGAGGGAGTGTAGCGACTACAATTGCATTTTGAGAACAAACCATCAGAGCTTACTTCTTAAGGCCACTGAAATTTTTGTTTGGGTCTGTATTACACAGACTGTAATTGTTATGCTTCTCTAAAAGTCAGATTTGAAACAAACAAATAAAACTCAAGCAAACAAAACCACAAAAAAACTGAACCACAACTGCCAAAAAAAAAAAAAAGTTTCATTTCCTAAACCGCTGTTGTTCTTCCCATACAATTCATTGAAGCTGATGCAAAATTAAAAACCTTTGCATCTTACTTCATATGTTTCATCAAAAAGATTAGAGCAGGCTTCGTGCAGCAGTGCCGTATGTAGTTAGAAAAGTCCAGTTATGTTCACACTCTTTCTTTTTTAACTTTTTTTTTAATCTATGCACACATTTGTGTACATGGCTGCCAAGTTTATGTAGTTTCACTAAATCACGAGGAGCAGTCATGGTTTTATATTTTTAGTTTGATCAGATTGCTTGTCAGGAAAACTTTTGGGCTTTTCCTTAATTACTGTATTTTACTTAATTATGTAGAGAATATCTGACATTCTTTAAAGTAAACAGTGAAAATGAAAGCTTCAAAATCTATCTATACATATATATATAAAAACAAAACTGGAAAGGAAGCTTAGAAGGCAAGATATTTATGTCCTCCATTAATATTTAAACATTTTTCAGCAAGTACAGGATAAGCACATCCCAGCTGCTGAAACTCTCATGATAAACGATGCCCTAGGCAGAGCATGGTTAACACCTAATTCTCAGTCACAGGCCAATCTGTTTGCCTTTTTATGAGCTGTCTTCGTGTTGTGCACAACTTGCCTTTTTTCCCCCTCTCCTTCTTAAGTGTTATAGGTCTTCAAATTATGTAATACACCCTCATAAAAATGAGCTTTTGTTTGAGAGATGATGTTGGCATGAACTGAAGCTATTAAATCTATACCTAATTCAGTTCTATTTTAGTCAGGGAAAATCACTTTAATCAGTAGATAAAGAGTAGAGATGAAAATGTCTTTGTTTCTTCATCTTACTACAGAATGAAAACAATGGAGATATGACTATTTCTGATATGTTTAAGTTTCTGGACCACCTTGGCTGTTCAAACAGATTTTGACTTTCTTCTCTCTCTCTGTTTTGAGCAAGCACTGTGAGCTTCTCAGCATGGTGGCGTGAGGTGAACCGATGTTCTGACACAGATCAGTAGGGCATCTACTTCCATACACCCAAAAAGAAGTCTTTTCCTTTTTCTTTTTTTTCTACGTACAAGAGAACAAACAGCAAGTTCACAAATACCTTTTGTTCTACAGTAGACCTAAAACAGCTATATTGTCATTTTAATGCCTGTTCTTTTGGTATCATCTGCCATTTAAAAAAAACAGACAAACAAAAAGACACATCCACCTGAAGCATTACAGAAACTCATATCATTGATGCGGAAAAGCAATCAAACTAGTCATATTACTTCAATTGCAAACTCTGTGGAGCACTTAGTGCCTCTTTGTCCTCTATCTGCACAATGTGTTGCACAGTTGGATTCATGACTGGAATTCCTGAGCTCTATACAATCCAAGAAATAAAAAAAACGTACTAGGAAAGTAGTCAGAACTGTAGCAACACAGGGTGTGTTTTTTGTTTTGTTATGTTATTTTAATTTAAAGGCATTCTGATCCTGTAAAGTAGTGAACTCTTTTGCAGAGACTGAGAGGTGTATATCCAAAGTATCAGAGCCTTGGCAGCTTTAAAGTTGGCCCTTACTGATTCTACTATCAAAGCATAACAAAAATATCCCTGGTAAGAAGTTCTGTTGATTCCGTTAAAAGTTAAGCACTCTTTAATAAAAAGGGAAATTTCCTAAAAGTGAATATTTGCCAAACAATATAAATGAGATTTAGCTATGATAAAGTGTCGTGTTAAGAAATCAAAGAATAGTGTATGATGAGTTACAAAATTATTATTTGGTTGAAGGAGATACGTTTCAGTGTGATGTACAGACCATTTTCTCTTTATCTCAAAGCATTAGTCAAGTTGTGTAGCTTCCTCTCCAGAACACTGGTTATGGTGTTTTCTCATTAAGGGAGAAAAGCAAGGAAACTTCCTTCTCTCTGCCGCTGAAATGTACCCCTAAAACTGAAGTAATCCAATTTTACTAGTAATAAACTGATAATAAATTCCAATGTATTTCTGCACTTGTTTTGTGTATATCTGCGTCTGTATAGCCTTGGTGCAAGCACATGTGTTCCATCAGCTGTTTGTCAGGTGTAAGGATGACAAACGCTGCTTAGAACATTGCCTAAACATTTGACAGAAGAATAAAAACTCACCTAATAACCCGAAGAAGTGTTCAAATGTCTTAAACTGTAAAGAGCAACAATGCGTGACTAAGCTTAGAAAATTAGGTGGTATGTCTTTGCACAGTGAATTCCTCTGTGTGTACGTGCCTCTGTGTGTAAGACAGCCTCTAAGACCAAAAGAAAGAGAGAGAAAGTCTGATACCGTTGTTGCTGAAATAAGTAGTTCTTTGGATAACTGCATTTGATTCTCTGAGTGACCATAAGCAAATTGCCACGCAATACTTAAAAATAAACTTGGACATTTGATTTGCACTAACTGATAGGATTCTTTCCTGCTTATTTCTAACAACATAAAATACAATTCAAGTGTATGTCACCCTGAACTGTAGGATGGAGTTAGCATAGTATTTCCCATCTCATTTTCCTTCCTTTGAAATTTCAGGTGCTTGACCAAGGGAAAGGATGTGTGAATAATGCTTTTGTGTGTTACATTTAACTCTAGGTGACATAACAGTCCCTTAAAATCACTGTGAGCCGGTGAAATTTAGAGCAGCTACAAAGTATAATTATGATTTGGGGCCATGCCTAGAACATGCAAGGCCCAGAGTCTGGCGGCTGGCTCTCTGCCACTTTCAGCCTTTCTGGCTGTGCACGTGTGCTGCCTGCAGGCAGGGCCACCAGGAGCTCCCCTCCTGATGGAGGCCAACAAAACAGCACATCTGGCTGTGGGAGGTCGATGGGAGAGATTTCTGTCCCTAAATCTGCCTGCGTCAGACAGCCATGGGTATATCCTAGGAGTCTGTTGGAGTTTTAAGTAGTTTCTCTATCCCTAGCTTCTTGTTTCTTCCTTTTTCCAGAAGTTACCTTCTACTCGCTTTTGTTGATTCAACTGTTTGTCTCACTGCTCTCTAAAGTACATAGGCAAGCTTCATATGCTCTTAGGCAGCACAGCTGTTTTCAAGACTTTGTCACTGTCCTGTAGTTTCAGTTGTGCTGATGCAACTGCTTGTGCAGCCAGGCTGTAAACTAGATCCGTGCGATGATGTGGGTTATAAACTTAAAAGAAAAGACTTCTTGAAATGGGGCTTCGTTGTAATTTTTTTATTTTTTTTTTTTTTCACTCTCATCATAGCACTGATCTGGCTTCCAGTGTTGTCTGGCAAATAGCGCAACTGAGAGGACAGTGAACTGCAATGAAGAAAAAATTGAGAATGGCAAAGGATGACTAGAAACAAGCAGCTAGCATGTTGGGGAGGGGCTCTGTAAGAGCCTCTTAAATCGAAATTGCTGTTGGTGGAAGAATAGCATGAGCAATGGCCTAACCCAGCTCTGTCAAAATAATTTGGTTTATAAGACACTTTCCTATTAAAAGTGTTTAAGTTAACGAGATCATTTTGACAGAACTGGGTTAGGGAGTGACTATACATGTAGTTACGCTAGCAGCACAAAGAGGCAGGAAGGTCTAGCCAGGGCATACGCCCTGGGCACCACAAGCACAACCTTAGCTACTGCCACAGTAGCACATCCGGTGTCTGTCTCAGTCTCCCTTCACTTCACAGTGAGGTGGAGAACCATTTTTTAATATTTTATTTTATTTTATTTTTGCATGGGAATAAACTTTATACAAACTCAAATGAAAAATAATAGTTATTTAGCAAAAAGTGTTCGTTCTTTTGCAAGAGATATATGAGACAGCTGCAGTTTAAAATCAAATTCAGGTACGATGTAGTGGATATGTGCTAGAAGCAGGATGGGTATGTAGCAAAGTTAGGGCACAAAGATGATTTGTTGTTCATGGCATCTTAATCTATTCTAATGGACTTGGGTTTTGTTCTGTTTTAACAACGAGTTAAACTGTTCTTTGAAGTTCTCTCATGAGTAGGAATTATTATTCCTACAAGACTTCAGCTTTTGTGGGGAGAGAAACATAGAAAGGAGATAAATGGTCAAAAAAGGAGGAGGGGGGAAAGATCACTTGGATGCTAACAATGGAAATGCTAAAAAGTACAAAATATCTGTGCCTGTGTACAGCTCCTGAGCATCCCAAGTTTGCAGCCCTATTGAGAGGGGAAATGCAATACCTGGTCACAACCTGTGGGAAACCTGTGTAAATGAATACTTAATGAATTCCAAACAAAGGGAATCACAAGATGTACATTTTTGTCCAATGGCACATTATTAACCTTCCTATTTTATTCTCTTATCCTGTATGAAAGCCATTACCCACAGCTTGAATTATTTTGCGGGAATAGTGATCTTTATTTTTGTTAGAAATTAAATTTATTCTTTTGGACACAAAAGCCCGCGTGGGTCAGATGGAATTTCAAGGCTCCAAAGGAAGCATGCAAAATGTAAAGGCTGTCTGCCTGCTGTCCGGTAGCATAATGCTAGCTGGAACTCTCAAGGTGATCAGTAAATGAACACCTCTCATCAGCTACAGGAGGCTGCTTCAGTTGTGATGCTCGTACTGAATAAGCATCAAAGGTAGAGATAATGGATAAAGAGATCTAAAGCATTTCCACTGGAACTCCATTGAATTTATGTATCATTTACCTCATGATTTTGTGGCAATTTGATACTAACCTTCTGAATGAACTTTAAAGGAGTCATTTAATGTCCAAAATGTAAAAGATTCTGTAAACTCTACAAGAAAGATGCTTTAGGCAAAGATAACCAGCTTTTGACTGACATCTCTCTTGTAATTTCTGTGTTTAAACTACTGCTTCTAAGATTTGTTTGCTATAAATTTTGTAACAGCTGCTTTGCAATTGTCAAAATCTACCCTAATGAAGCAGTGAGGTCGAATGACCTGGCTGTTACTTATAATCAGAATGAATACACAGATAAATGCAAAATTAAATAAAGAAAAAAACTTGATTGCAGATCATAAAATAATCCCCTTTTACATAAAGAAATATGGGAATGGCTAAATCTCTTATGCTAGGATCATGGTGTAAATCAGTGCACTAGCCTGTTAATAAAGTGGTTTACATGACAAGACAGATATTCTGTCTTCTGAAATCTAAAAATAAATTGATTTTTTTAGAGCTTTTTGTGATCTTGCTCTGCTTCTTTTTCAGTGAGCAGTTTATATATTAAGCGACTTTTAAAACTTTAATCATCTTTTAAACATTTCCTGCATTCCGATGTCCACTTTGTAACACTACAAGATGATTTTAAAATAACCGTAATGAAATTACTTGTTTCACATATTCTAAGATTAGTTGCTGCAAATATACCAGCAACCATATAATTTCCCACTCTGCATTACACAAAATGAGAACTGTCATCAATTTGAATATCTGCTATAACTGCCTACTGTCATACCTGATTCTGACTTTGTAGAGGCAACTTATACAAGTGATCTACATAGAGTTTAGTTCCAAAGGAGGTTGCAGTGTGTATTATGGTAATTTCAGAAGTTAGTAGGCTGGAATTGTGTTGCAGTGTTAGCTTATCAACTTAGTGGTAGTCATTTAATATTTGTTCTTTTGTAAAACTTGTATAATATTAGGCATGAGTTGTGTTCCAACGTGCATTTTCCTGCAATAGAATAATATTTTCCTAAAAGTTCATCAGCACAGCGAATAAGAGGAAAACAAACTGCTTGGCTTTATCCTTGTTTCCCCCTACGTTATGCATGGAGAACCAAATTCACAAATACAGTCTTATGTTTTTGAAATGAGACATTTCTCTGACTTTGCTATCTGACATGGTGTTAACGTTTTCTTTCATCTTCTTGATGCATTCTTTAGGTTTTATATAGCACTTTCACTTGTCAGAGATGCACGGTTGACGAAGGCTGTTTTGTATACAGTTTTGCAGGATTAGAGTTGTATCTGTGGTTGTACATATCATACACTTTGCTGGGAAATCACTTAAAAGAATTATGAACATTTATTAAAGAAAACAGCCCAGAGGCATTTGAATACCTGGAAATTCAAAGTGAAAATTATGCTTTTATCACAAGCAACAGAATTTTATGAGGATGGAAAGACTTACTTGACTGTCGTCCAGTGCTGGTCCTCTTCTGTTTGCTTAGCGCAAGGCAGCTTTGGCCTTACTGCAGTAACTTCACTGTCATTCCAGTCATTGCTCCTCTAGACCCTGGTGTAATAGCAGAAGGGAAAATACTCCTGTTAGCTTTCCCTGACTGCAAAATCTCTTTTTACAAGTGGCTATTTAGAATGTTACAGTAGCCTGATTCAGAAACCGTATCACTTTCTTCTACACATCTAATCCAGCGGATTATAACTGAACTACTCGGTACTTCTTGCTTCTTGTAATAACCTATATGAAAATGCATTTAATAGAGAAGAAAAATCATTTCCAAATTTGTTAAAGACATTTGAGGGCAGTACAGTCTTCATGCACTGCACCAAGTAAATGCCATGATTGACTGACAGAGCAGTGAAGCCCAAATAAATCTCTTTCTCAAATTAATCTCTAAAGGCTCCAACAGTCTAGGTTCAGTTATAGAGGTACATACCCAGCTCTACTGCTAAATACCAGTCATAGTCCCCTGCAGTACACAGACGCATGCAAAAGCCCCATCAGATTACTTATTTACCATGCACTGCCTAGCACTTGCCTATTTTCCTGCTGGTACCTGAGAATGTCTTGCAGTTCCACGTTCACTTGTATTTACATGCTTGCATAACGGTATTCTTTGCTGGATTATGTCATTTAGTGAGGTTCAGTGATGTGGTGTGTGCGTTATTGTGTGCTTTCGGTTCAATTGCCTTAAGGTATTGCTGAATAGGGAACTACTATGAGGATGGTCCAGTCACAGTGAATTTTGATGGGTTAGTGCTAGTGGCTACAACCTAAATGTGATTGGAGTAAGTGAAGATTAATGGAAAGTCTGGGGGGGGGGGGGGGGGGAAATGAGTGGGGGTTTGCTGA
>JAOWBP010053164.1:3099-14204 GCA_028571105.1 Tragopan temminckii
CAGGAGATGGCTCCTGTGACAAGTAAAAGGGGAGAGCTCGTGAGCTCTGGCAAGGCGCTCCTTAAGGGAAACCCTTTGCTGTTCACATGAGATTGAGTAAAATGAAGCCAGAGCTAGTTTGTGTCTAACAGGGGCTCTGCTGTTTGAGTTCCTGGTCAGTGTGCAGGCACGAAGATGAGAGGCAGAGATGCTACATGGACAGGTTACACTTGATCCCAGCAGCACTGTTCTTGTCTCTTCCTCAATAACTTCACAGCCATCGTGTTAGTTACTTGATGCACCAGAGTAGGACAGATCCCAGCTCTGGATGTGCTGGTGGACAAGGAGGGCAGCAGTCACTGGCTTTCTGTGGTGCCTGCAGCACTATTTCATCTGTATAGGATTTATAATCCAACGAAACAAAAGACTGATTTGATGTGGAAAGTCCTATATGGGGCTTGATATGGGGAAAGCAGTGCTGCTCAGGAACTTAAGCCAGCAATAAGAGCTGTATTTTGCAACTGACTGATCTCTGATTCAAAGAGACTGTAGACTAGATAAACTATGTGATGTAAAGAATATCTAAGGTTTATCTATTAAGAGGTAAATCTCTGATAGACTCTCACCTGCAGAGGCATTTTATGTAATGAAAGAAACAAAAAAGAGTTTGCTGGTTGTTTGCTAGGGCTTGGGATAAGTTTGAGCAAATCAAAATGTTCAGGACAGAAATCAGGGAGTGAACAGTCAGTGCTGCATAGAGAGAGTTACATGGGGAGAGGTAGATGGTAAAAAAAACAACCAAACAAACAACAACGTATTTTCTATAGATATAGAGTTAATTCACTTCTAACACTGAGTGGAGGTGTTGAAACAGACCTTTATTTTTATTTTATTTTACTTTAGCAGATTTGGTGGTGGCCTCATTATTTGGTGTAAGGCATCAGTAAAATGGCAGTGAATTTCCAAAAAAGCATCACATAATTTTTCAATGAGAAATCCAGGAGCCTGGGAGCTGATGTTATGGTGTGAATTACATCGCAGAGCAGTTGTCAGCTGTCCCTGTCAGCACTTTCTCGAATGCCATAATGTGCAATAAATGCTGTGGCTGCAGCTATTTAGGATTATTATGGTGGTGGTTTTAGGGGAAGCACCACAAATTAACAGCTTAAGAAACACATCCCTTTTTCTTGAATTGCCCAATTCCTAAACAATGCTTCGCTGACTGCGGGGCATCACTGCTGTACCTGGTCCTATTTCTGCTCACCTCTCCAAATGAAGCATGTGTGTCCTTTTCCTCCTTAGCAGGTTCCCCAGGAAGAGGAGCAGTGTGGGCTCTGGCTCTCCCGTTAGCTCACAGACTGGTTGCTCTCTACCTACACACAGCCTGGACCACAGAGCCACTGAGGTCAGGACTTGAGGTTATGGAGGACTGCAGGGCAGTGTGTCCCTGCTAGGTAAACTGTGCAGCTTAAATCAGCAGGGTGAAAGAAAACACGTGTTTATGATTAAAGGACTCGACAGAGAGATCTGCTGCAGGGCTGTTTCCCTACTACTGCTGGAGACATTTCTCAGTGTGCTGCATCACACTGGGTCCCATCCAGGTAGGGCTGAGATAGACAACTTGATCTCCCTGGGCCTTAGCTTTTAACTCAGTAAATGTCTTTGCTATTCAGATATTAATTAGAGATGATTGTTTTTGCTAAAATACTGTAAATCTGACAAAACACAGCTTTCCCCCTTGAATAAGCTTTTTCAAATTACCTACATGTGTTGCACAGAGCAGGTAGTGTCTGTGGGCTTAGAAGGAAGGTGGGGATCACCCTGACATCTCTGTGCCCCATCTGTGGGATTTCTGTGCTGTGTGCTCTCTGAAGGTTACTGGCAGCTACTGATGGGTCCCAGCGAGCCCTGCTGGGGCTCTGGGTGAGTTGATGTGACTGGTGACAGGCTTGGCTTTGCTTACTTTCTGCTGCTTCTTGGGAGGAAATAAACCAGGTGAGCAAGAGATTCTTGCACACATCTTAAGGTGTGCAGTTTACAAATGCCTTTCAATCAGGGTTCTAAAGTGTTTTATTTAATAGGATAAATCTCATCATTTGCAATGAACTAGCCTTGCTATGGCTGTGTTCATATTATGTTCTCTACCTAGGAGGTGTCTTTTACCAGAAAATTTGTCAGTGGGTACCAAACAAACCCAGGAGTCTTTTGCTGCCAGTGTACAGCCCAGGTGACCCGATCACCCAGGTGACATCTGAGTTCTTCTGTAAACCTCCCTCACTTGCAGTCAGTTGGGGAGCCAGATGCTTGGTCTCATTCTCCTGGTCTGTGAGTCTTTCTGTCTCTGATCTTCTTCCACTGAATCCCCGCACAGCTATGCCCTCACCTACTGTGCAAACTGCATCTCCCATGAGTGTGCTGGGTCCTCTGCATGGTCCTGGGAGCAGCGTGCAGTGCGCTCTGTTTGTGCCTCTCTATGTTTCTGATACTTGGGTTGCTTTAGCATGTTTTAAAAATTGCTTTGCCACTTGTTTATGTAATTAAAAAAAGAAGCTTTTCTGTTTAACCTGTTCTCACGTGAGCAACACCAGCTGGCAATTGGGCAGTGAGAACCCACTCCAGCTGAAGTCACAGCTTTCCTGGCTGCCAGGCACCTCATGCAGCTTTTCCTCTTCCCTGCAGATGGTACTGTTTGACCATTTTGCAGCCACCCACTGCAGGTAACTGCTGATTTTCGGGTAAGTCTGACTAGCATGTCCAGGCACAGTTCCTGGCATAGCAGCAGGGCTGAATCTGGCCCTGCACCTGCTGCTCTTGGATGCAGGGCCAAGGTGTTGCCTTACCCACGGGACACCCGGTGCAGTGGGTGGATGTGGAGAGGCCATCTGCATGGGGAGCACCCTGAGAAAGTACAGGAGGGATTTGTGTGCATGACCCCTACCAGAACAGCAGCCTTGGTGTAGGTGGCCTGGGGCACTGGGCAATAACTTTTCCCCTTGGGAATTCAACACCTCTTCGAGGGAGGATGGCCAGAGCTTCTGTGGGGTTTAATGAGCTCCCAGTGGGCTGCTGAGCTGGGAAAGGCCCTGGGGACTCTGGCTGTTGTCTAATCTCTTTTGGGAACAGATGGATGGAGCACAAGGCCAAGAAAGGACAATGAGAACCTCATATGCATGTTTCATGCTTCTGATTAGGTTAGTGTGATAGGCAGTGTGGTGTTTTCCTTGTTCACCAGCCAGCTTTAAAGGCACAGCGCTAGCCCTGGAGTTGTTCCTGACCTGCAAAAGTCTGGAAAGAAGTTTTCATCTTTCCCGGCCTTATATACCATGTCAGTGGTTCTGCTCCATCTGTTGCAGTTTTCCTTTGTTTGGGCATGATACCATAGAGGTACAGGTCCTCAGTTCTTTGCAGTGAGATGCTCAGTTGTGTCCTTCCTTCCCTCTGCCTGTGCCTGAATTTCTGTCCCGGAGTCCTGTTGTCCCCTTAAAGCTGACAAAGTAGGAAATCATCTCTCTTCCACCTTTTCCCTTTAGCTCTGCTCTGCAGTGTTACTCCATCCTGCATGGAGAGGGCAGCTGCTCAGGGTTCAGCTGCAACATGGACAAGGTGTTTGTCTCTTCTGATCCAGCTGTGCAGCTGGTCCCTGCGGCACTGAGCCAGGTACTTCATGCCTAAGCTCTCATCAGATTAATTTTCTTGCTTTGAAAGAGAAGTAGCTTGTTAACCTGCATGCAAGGCAACAGAAAACACCCTCTCGCCAGTGTGCTGAGCAGGTGCGGAGGGGCTTGGGAAGGGTAGTGGAACAGTTGGGCAGCTGTGGAACTGAAGGAGAAGCAGCACCCAGCTCCATGGTCCCCATGTGTTTGCTGTAAGCTTCAGAACTATTAGGGCTCAGTTGTTGAATGGTTGTCCGTCCACCTTTCACAGATCCAAGTGTCTGCTCTAGGGGGATTTCACAGGCTTCTGTTGGTTTGTCTTCTGCATGGGTTTCTCATCCCCAGACTCACCACTTCAAGGAGGTGAAGACTGGGGAGGAGCAGAGAAACAAGGGCTGATTTTGCCTAGAGCCCCTGACTTTGGAGGTGGAAGAAGTCCAACAGCAAGGGCCTCTTTGTCCCCCAGCCCATAGTGTGTGTTTGGCCAGGCTGTGCCCCCAGCTCTGGTTCCTCTGCCCAAAGCCCTCCTGCCAGGTCATCTCTGTTTCCCCCACCAACAGCCCACTGCTCTGAAGAAAGTCTCTGCAGAGCAGAGCAGCTCAAAGACAACAGAAGCACCAGATAAATCATTCCTCCCCTGCTTCTCCCCCTTCAGCCCGAATAGCTAAAGTGTCTTTATTATTTAAAAAAAACCCACCATACACAGAAAAGCCCTAGTAAGGGAGACAGATACAAAGCAAAGGAAAAAGAGAGGTTTAGGCAGCAAGCCACAAATAAGCACCATCAATCATAGTGCAGTCAAAAAATGTACATGTGTTGGTACCTGTGCGTTATTGGCAGTACTCGAGGAGTCTCCTGAGTGCAATCTTCAGGGCTCCTTAGATAAATAAATAAATAAAATTCCATGTTCCGCTGAAAAACTGCTTGTCAGCACTGGAATGGCAGGTGCATTAACTCCCTAAGAACCAGATTATGCCCTGCATGGCAAAAAAATGCAAACACAGAGAAATAAGATGTCAGTCAACTCCTGTATCCTCCTGCTTTTCTTTGGTTGTTGTTCTTTTCTTTTCTTGTTTTGTTTTTAGTGGAAAGTATTTTGAAATACACAGTTGATTGTACAAATGAATGCAGGAAGAAGAGAGATACAAATCCATACCTGTGTGTGTATTTACCTGAAATTTGCCTCCACTCCTCTCCCTTGGAGCTCTGAAATGTTCCCTTAGAACACCCACCTCTTTGAGAGCTCCCTTTCCCTTTTTATCTACACTGTACTCTCCCTTTCCTTGTCTTGTATCTTTAATGGAGGGCTCTGAGCTGTTGGTGATGTGGCCTGAGCTTTCCTCTACCATCTCTGGAGCTGCACCCCAACATTCTGTTGCTCCCTCCTTTTCATATAAATATATATTTTAATCCAGGAGAGTGACAACGGTTCCAGTGGAAGCCCTGAAGAAGCAAAGCCCTATGCCAGTGTGAGTAAAGGTTGCATGACCTAATAACAGAAGATAATTGGACGAGGAGAAATGCCCATTAGCCCTTCCCTTGACTTGACAGTGTGTTCCCTAAGATCCCTATCATAGTCAGAAAATGCTGATTATTTTCAGCTGTGGGTGACCCAGCTGTTCCTCCTAGGACAACCTTCAGCCCTCCCAAGGACAGCAGGGACATCTGCCTGCTTCTGCTAAGCCATCCTTGGGGCTGGTGCTGATGGCGTGTGGCTGAGTGATGGTGGGGGTCATTTGGTTTTCCATGGGTGCTGTTTTGACACGAAAGGCCTGGTGCTACCTCTTTTGTTATGTTATGGAGATGTTTCTAGCAGAATTCACTTTTTTTTCTTTTTTTTTTCTTGGCTTAATTTTAAGTTAATGAGGCTCAAAAATGTTATGAGCCTCCAAAACTGTATCTTCAGGGACACCCCTTGGTGGCACTGAATGCAGAGTGCAGATCTGGATTTTGAGCATGGCAGATCGATAGTGCATAAGGAGGATCTTGTTTCAGAGTGGGAAAGCAATGATTAAGTTGGGATTTCTTTGTTCTTGGTTTAAGAAAACAAAAACCAAAACCATATTACAAAAGTCTGCGGTAGTAGTCTTGTCTGGGTTACCCAAATCTGAGTAAACTCCAAGCAAGGTCTTCAGTCACAGTGTAACTGCATATCATGATAGTGAAACAGCCCCATTTGATGGCAGAGTTGGAAGCTTTTCTCTATCAGATGGACCAGTTGGGCCTCCTTAATTTTTATTTCTCTTTGGTCACCTCTCTCTTTTCCTCTCAGCATCTCCACATTCACTTGGAGCTTCCCATGGCAGCAGGGCGCAGCCACCTGTGCTGCAGGACAGTCTGGGGACGAGACAAGGCAGGCTGTCCCCATGGCTGGCATGCAGAAACACTCCATGGCGTGCTGTAAAGGCTGTAAAATAGTAAATAACAGAAGCAGATGAGGACTGCAGAACCCAGGAATGGCACAAATATCCTTTTGCTTTCAGAATTAAGGAGAGTGCTTGTGCAAAGCGAAGCAATTGTGGTGAACAGCCCCAAAGTGGCTTCCATGCATGTTTTTGGGCTCCCCACTCCATGACGTGCCTTCCTCAGCCCAGCAGCTTTCTCACGCAGACCACAGATTTATTTAATTTAGGTCCTGCTGTTGGCAATGGTCTTGCAATGGGCTGCGGGTTAGGAAAAAGTAGAGAGTTTTTCCTTAAGCAAAAAGGAGATGACTTTGCACAGAAAAATAGAGCAAAAAACAGTTTGTTGGCCGTTTTTCTTCTCTGCCTTGCTTCTGCATGGGGTGCCAGCAAAAGGAATTGCATTTTAGAGTGATTTAATAACAAAATGACTTTTATTTCTGACTCTTTTGCCTGCCTCAGAGCAGCAGGGCCACACGATGGAGCTCTGGGGCTGCGGGGAGAGCCTGCCTGCATTCACGGGTAAAAAGCTGTTTGGAGACCTTGAAATTACAGTTTTTATTAATTTTTCACTCTGTTTGATTTTTTTTTACCTTCATTTTAAAATGGTAAACATTCTCGACATCATAATTGTAAGGCGGAATTTACAGCTGCTAGCCAGAGGTATTTACTTCTGCTTTTTTAAGATCGGAACTTTTATTTTTATCTTTACAACAGTCACAGGAATGTTTCTCCACCTCCTGGGAGGCTGCAATCCCAGGGACGGCGCTCATCCTGCAATTCTTCTCAATGACACCTGACTGCGTGAGGAAGCTCAGCCCTCGCCAGGTCTGTATGCAGATAGTGAGCCCCGGCCTTCTTCTGTGCGTGGGGAAATAAAGGATGTTTTGGAGTGCTCCTTCTCCATGCTGATCAATGAACACTTAGCTGGGATAATTTAAACCAGCGGTGCAATAGAAAAAAAAGCAGATTCTCCAATTAAACAACAGCATTTAAAATCCTAGATTATCTAGCTGTAACAAAACGAAAAATTCAATATTCTGCTGTGGGAAATCAGAGCTTTTCTTCCTTCCTCTCATCTCTGCTTCCCCTCCTTGAAGGATGTGCGCTCTCCTGCGAGGTGCTGCCTGCCCCAGAGCTGTGCAGGCTGACTGTGCTATGGCAGTGTGTGAGTGCTTAATAGTAACTGTATGGCATGGACATGGGGGTTCATCCAACTTGCTGCAGTTGGGCTGTAAGCAGCGTGCCTGCACGCAGCTTCAAGTGGCAAGAAATGTATTTTTTGCACGCAGAGAGGACAATGAGATTGTGGTAGCTGACAGCCTCCCGGTGGATGGCTTGCTAATTACGTACCCAACACAAGCAAACATTTTATGATGGCTTTATGAAATGTTTCTGGGCCGGGGTGTGCAATGTTGGTTACCAAAAATGTACGTTTCTCATTTTGAAAGTTCACATTTTTATTAGAAACCTGAACCACTCGGCAGAGGCTCCGGAGCAGTGGGTCTCCGGTGTACCCGCACCGATGAGCTCAGCAACGAGCCTGATGGTGGAATTGCCTTCAACTTTACGGGGAGCTGCAATTGCTCCAGTGGAAGGTAAATCTGGCCTGAGGTAGAGCCGAACGGTTTGCTCATAGAAATGATTCTCTTTCTATTTGCAAGCTGTTAGAACAGGCTGCTGTTTGTATGTGCCTCTCCATTCGTTATGTGCTGGCTGCTCCGAGACTGATCCTTTTCCTGACATTTCAGCCCCGTTTCTCTGGGCTGGCAGAGGTCGCCCGGTGCTTTCTGTCCTGGAGACAAAAGTGCAAACTGAAATTTTGTGTTCTCAGCTGAGTCTGACCCAAACTGGTGGGTCCCAGAAAAATCCGTGCCAGGAGACGCCTGTGCTGAAATTCCTCACAAATAGTGAGGGAAAAAAAAAGAGCCGTGCTTCTTTCAGTTTGGCTTCCTAAGCCAAGGGAAGATTTGGTTATTATTTTGTTTTTTGCTGGGCGCTTACTGGTGGGTGTTATTTCTTTCTGTAACCCAACAGCTGTCTGAAAGGACCTGGAAATGCACCAAATTCCTTTTCTTAATTTTTTTTTCTGTTTCAAAGTGTTCAGGAAAAGAGCAATGTTAGGATCTAAATGTGGCTCACAGAGGGAACTGTCAGGAGTGGACGAGGCTGCAGCCTAAAAAAGGCGTCATTTTTGTTCAACTTTTTGGTTCCTCTATAAAGCACGACTATCGTCAGGTCAAAATGAGCTGCTCTGACTCCTCCTTGCCCTATGCCCCATTGCCAGCACTGTGGCCGCATGCACCAGGGGCAATGCAGGAACCCAGCGTGTCTTTGGTGATACACAAGTTCATCTCCAAAACGGCTTCACTTCGCACTAGGGACAGTCCTAATGACTGACAAGCACTATGAGTGGAAGGCAGGGGCTCTGCTCCCCAGCCCCAACTCACCGCTGTGTCCCCCAGCTGCTGCGGGGCCATCCCATGGCTCTGCATCTGCTCCCGCGTTCCCGCAGGCTGTGCCGGCTCTGCTCCCTGCAGCACATGGCCCCGCGCTGCCTGAAAGCAGCACAGCCCGACTCAGCCCTCGGGATGGGAACAGCGGCGTTCTGCACCTTCAGGGGGAAAAAATAACAATTAAAAAAAAGGTCAGCAGAAGCATGAAACTGATGGATGCCTTCACGTGTTTATTGCTGGCGTGTTGATCAAGCGCTGGGCTTATAGGAAGGGATATGTTTGCAATTAAAGTCAATGAGTTAACTAATTTCTTTTTTTCTCTTTTCAAAGCAAACCTGCTTTTATAAGGAATCAGAAGGAAAAAACTTTGGAATTTTCTGTAGTACAGAACTGCCTTCGGAAGGAAAAATCCACTCAGACTCAGAGCAGTGATTCTGCAAGTAACTGAGGGAATTACCATCTCCCTTCTTCTCCTCCGAAGCATCAAACAGTCTGATTAAAAAAAAAAAAAAAAAAAGACTTTATTAAAATCCAGCAAGCGAAAATCTACTAAATGTAATAATTATAATGTAGAATTTTTAATCTGCTCTTAGGAACATTTATCCCTTCTTTGTACTTAACAATTCAAAGTCCTCGTTTATGGGGCTTCACAACACACATTACAATATTTTGACAATTAATTTGTTACTCCTTTTCAAGAAGCAAGAGAATTATTAATTATACCCTTATTTAAAAGTCTTAGTTACACTTTAATTTAACATATCCTAATAGGCATTTAATTCTGATCTAATAGGACAATTATTGCATGATAAACAATTATCAATTGATTATTAAACGCATTTATTTTGGATTAACAGCAATTCCATAGATATTATAGCCATCAAACATCAATGAAAAGACTTTCATTAATAAACTGATTTGTTTGCCGTGGCATGAGTGTCCTACTCAATCTAAATTAAATATCTATCTGGGATCCTCAGCCTGTAGTGTTACCAAAGGCATCTTCATGTTTGAACACTGCACAAAAAGCATTTCTAGTTCAGATTTGCAAGATGCAATCTCAAAATAATCAATCCATATAAAAAAGACTTTGGTTACTGCTAGATAACTAATTATACAGACACAGCCTTTGTGCGTGTCTGCAGGAGAGATTCTTTGTTATTCTCTTTCTTCTGAACTTTGATGCTTTTTAAAAATAAATTTAATTACCCAGTGGTTATTTACACTGCATTTACTTTTCCCATCTAGAATTCTTTTCAAATTTAAAACCTGAAGGTCACTATCATTTTGGAACAGTTTATTATTCACAAATACTGCAAAATTTCAAGGGGGAAAAATTGCTTTATTTTAAAATTAGAAGGCAGGGAAAGAATTTTGAAATGAAGTGCATGGAGCCTGATCCTGCAGGGCATGGCTGTGTGTGTGTTACTAAAGGAAAACTGCAGGATTAGGCACAGTATTTTTCTTCGTTAACAACAGTAATTTTAAAACTAGCATTTAAATAACGTGTACGTGTGCGATGCATGCATATTTATGAAAAGATGACAGGATATCTATCTTTTCTTTAAGGGTTTTCCCAGCAGACTGCAGGGAACTTAGCAGGTAAATCTGCACGAGTGAAAGCCCCCAAGTGTCGGCAGGGATGTGCCCCGTGTCCATTTCTCTGTGCTTTGATTTTTGGACCTCCTCAACACAGTTAAACAAGGTAGGTTGGCTTATGTTTGTCACATGGGTTGTTATTATCATTATCATTACAGCTAAGAAGCTATCTGTTAAAGATAGTTTAACAGCCTTTATTGTGGTAATGCAGGTGGGTGCTTGAATGACCAGATTTGCTTGCTGCAAGAGGTATGGGGTATGACGGTGGTGGCTGATGTGGTGTCTCTTGAAGGGTAACCCAGGTCTCAGCTCACCAAGGCCAGGTCTATCTCCATGGGAGTCAGGAAGCAGTAATGCTGCGAACACGGGGTGCCCACTTGTGAGAAGTAGAGGTTGAAATATAGCTGTGTTAGGACTTTTAGGCAGTGGCTTTTTGTTTCTTGAGGCTATATACAAACATGACAGTTCCTACCTCTCTTCTCCTTCCCCCACTGCTGTGAAAAAAAACCAAAAACCACAACATATTCTAGAGGTGCTGATGTGGGGATTCCCCCAGTCTATTCAAGCTGGATATTAGGAAAAAATTATTCTCCAGAAAAGCAGTCAGGTGCTGATATGCACTGCTCAGGGAGGTGGTTGAGTCACTGTCCCTGGAGGTGTTTGGGAAATGTGGACATGTTGTACTGAGGGACATGGTTTAGTGGGGAAATATTGGTGGTAGGTGCGCAGTTGGACTGGATGATCTTGGAGGTCTTTTCCAACCTTGGTGATTCTGTGCCTGGGGTTGGGGGCAGCAAGTGATGAGATGAGGTTTTTTCTAAGAGAGGTTGTATAGCATTCGACCAGAATGCCTTCCTTGATTATTCTTCATTTATGAAAAGTGAGACTTGAAGTGAGTAATACTTAAAAATAGGGAGAATGGGTATTTTCTTCACTTAGAAAAAAGAAGGTTGTGCATGAGTAAAAACTCTTGAGAGAGGAATTAAAGTTGGAGGTATACTGGGATGGAGAAAGCT
>JAOWBP010053164.1:14304-31826 GCA_028571105.1 Tragopan temminckii
CATCTGGATGACTTACCACACTTCTCCTACATCTTCCATATCATTGCCTTTAAAACACTCTTCCTTTAATTGGCTCAGGAGGAAGGGCTCGTTCCATTGCCTCTAACTTTTCTTTTTTCCCCTATAAAGTGTTTCAGAAAAAAAAAATGCAGAGTATGTAAACTAAAGATCATTAGAGGTTGCAGGGTTTTTTGTGCTGTTTTTATTTTTATTTTAAAGTCTAGATTCAGCAAAATGCTGTTTTCTCCCAGGCTCTGGGTCTCTATTTAAGTGATTTTAAGCTCTGTTATTTATTTATATATTTATTCATTAGATAGGCCCACAGTCAAGGAGAAGGGGAGCGCGGGGTTATTAATCTTTCCTGTCATCCACTCACAGATGTGAAGTTCACACCACAGCAAATGTGAAGTCAGCAGTACACAACCACAAGGTGGAAACTTCAAGCAAAGAGAGGCTGCAAGAAACAGGGTGGGAGAGGGAGAGCAGGAGGGGAAGGGGGAAGGGAAAGGAAGAGAAGGGAGTGATGAATGATGGAAGGGAAAGATGGGTGAACAAGGGAAGTGGAAGGGGAGAAATGAGACGGATGGAAGAGGGTAAAGAGGAATGGCAGATAAGAGAGAAGAAAGTCGGAAGAAAGAGTGGGAGAGAAATGAGAGATGCCGAGACAGAATATCTAAGATAGGGTCTTAATGGAGCTGGGTCTGGGTGCTTGGATATCCAGAAGATGTGAGGGGTAATCACTCTCTCAGCATGTATATACTATTGATATGTTAATAGAATTTTCTTTTTTATCTGAAAGCAATGAAGTTTTCAAACTAGCTGATTAACTAGGTCTGCCTGGTCCTGAATATGCACACGCATTCACAAACACGTCACATATAAATATTTATGCTCTGCACACAATGGTGTCTGCAGAGTCCCATAAAGCAGCGGCCATAAGTCCTGTTTGTATTGATGTGCCTTTGGACAGACGTGTTTGTGCTGATATAACTTACCGCAGTAGCAACCCCAACACAGCTTTTTGGGAATGCCAAATGTAAAACCAACATTAGTATCTTGTACTAAAAACAAGCCTGCACTGATCAAAAGGAAGGGTTTCAGTTTGCTTCTGGCTACAGGTCAGTTAATGGGGACATTCTTCTTTATTATGATAAAGTTCATCTTATTTTTTTTTTTAATGAGTAATTTCTTTTTTGTGTTATGTGACTTAGCTATTAGAGCTGGTTATTTTTATACAGTAAAAAGAACACAGCTAAGTTAGCTCCTAATGTATCATAGAATTTTTAAAGTTGGAAAAGACCACCACGATCATCTAGTCCAACCACTGATATGTAATACATACACATATATCCACTTGTCCTGGAAACTACTTGTAAACCACTGTTTGAGTCATATTTACTGTATTTCTGGATCTGTGCTGGGAAGTACTGGAGCCTTTCTGTTGCTGAGCTCAAGCTGATGATCAGAGCAATGCCTTTTTACTTTGCTTTTGCTTTCTGCACAGTGAGCCAACACGGAAACTGCATGGGAACGTACACAAAAGACCCTGTTTTTAATATCTATCAAAATTCCAGATGTAATCTTAACAGTGCTCATTAGAACCTGAGGATATCTTCTCTCTGCTGTCCTGATTCTTACAAAATGGGAATTTGTTATTCATATGCAAAGGTACATATGAACATGCAGAGGCAGTCTGTAATGTTGTTGTGGATGGGTCAGAAATAAATCAGGTGATTTAGGTGTATATTAGTGGAATTAATTTGACTTCAGTTATTTTAGCTTTCATTTGCACAGGCTGGGAATTTGGCCCTTTACACCTGAATACTTATTTAGTAACTGAATTAATTTGGAAGTCAGTATGACAGAGAAAACTCCATTGCCTCCTCTTCCTAGCTGGATTCTCACACTCCTGATAGAATGCCACTTTCATGTAGATTTCTGGCTTTGGTCTCTTGTGTGTGCGTGATAAAAGCAGAGATGAGACAAACGTCCCA
Organism: Tragopan temminckii; assembly: GCA_028571105.1. Lineage (NCBI taxonomy): Eukaryota > Metazoa > Chordata > Aves > Galliformes > Phasianidae > Tragopan > Tragopan temminckii. The sequence goes on from JAOWBP010053164.1 coordinate 16,299, forward strand.
TCTCTTCTGCAAAGGCTCAAGATAGAAAGGGATAAAAAATATTTATATAAGAATATAACTGCAGATTTCCCCTTCTTGGAAGGACCTCCCACTGACTATATCATTATCTGTCTCATGTAGGATATTGGATTCAGGATCTATAGCAGCGAGCTGTGTTAGTATTGAATCTCATTTGATATAATAAACCTTCCTTCTCCCTTGCCTGCCTGGTCTTTCCAATCCTTTTCATGTGGTTGTAGCCCCCCTGTAGTTCTGGCCATAGAAGGATTCACTGCCCTCTCTCTGTGGCAGTGTGGGGATCTTCATGTGCTATAGGAAATGCAGATTTTTGTTTTGCAAATACAGCCCCTTCTTCTTTCCCTCCCATTATGCGTATAGCCCATTCTGTGTTTGCAGTTTGCTTGGTGCTGTTCTCTATAGGTGGACCCATTTACAGTGATTTTTTTCATCAATAAATATTTCTATTGACCAGACTTAAGATCTAGAATTATTGTGGGTTTCTTTAGTGTACAAAATACAGTTTTGAAAATAAGTTCTCTCAAAATGGGAGTGGAAAAAACAGGGAGTAAGGTTTAATTTATAGTGAAAAAGAGCATCACAAATGGTTGTCAATGGACATTTTCAAGGCTTTAGGAAAAGAAGGACATTAAAGCAGAGAGTAAAATTTCAAATCTTGCAGAATTAACTATGTAGCAAAATCAGCGCTTCAGGAAGGGAGAGCTTTCAGAACCTGTCTTTAATTTTCAAATGGGAGCTTTTTTTGCAGGATGTGTTGAGGCTTGGCATGTCTCTTGGAATGTATATGGATAGCAAACTCAGTGTCTATGGGTTCCAATTTCCCTAAAAGAATTTAAATAAACCTTTTTCAAGCCAATCCGAGTTAACTGCATAGTAAGAAACTGTGCTCTATGTCTACATTGAGCTTGGAAAAAATGAAATTCTGTTCTCTGCTCTGATGTGTCAGGCAAAGCTGGCTTCAGTGAGTGTGCAGATGCAAGATTTTGTTTCGAGAACTGAAAAAGACTGAAGCTTGATCACAGACAGTAGGCAAACTGGCAATCCTTTTCAGCTTGTTTTAAGCATATACTTGTGTGTAGGTCTGAAGGATATTAAGTTGATTCAAATTTCATGGCAATAGGGTGCCTGGTGAGTTCTGGATTCTAGCTCCAGAAAGAGCTGTAGTATGAATGCAACTCTGGATTTTACACCAGAGGCTTCATGAGACCCAGCCAAAAGGAGTGTCCTCACCAGAAGACAATTAAAGCGTGTTATAATGGGGAGATCCAAAAATATTATGTTAATCTGTAAGGTGTGGTAACTCGTGGAGCAACTTGAAGATAGTATGCTGTGGCCATGGAAGTTAGGGTAGCCAAATCCTGTACATCTATGCCACCAATATATATTAAGAGAGTTTCTAAAATTCACCTGCCTCTGCTGTAGATTACTTACTCAGAGTTAGCAGTGAAAACTTGGATCCTAGTGATTTCCAACACAATTTTTTATACCACTGAAGTACTACTATTCCTACTAGAGGAAATTCTTGGGCAAAAGCACCAGATTCCATCCTCAAACACAGCAACAACATTTTGAGTGCCTCCACCAGTCTCTCATCAGTCCCTTTGCCTTCATAAGGGGTGTGCATTTGTTGATCCTGAAAGATGCAGCATCTCCTAAAGCACTGCCAAATGGTGCCAGGCAGTGGGAAAGGTGAGAACTGTTGCTTTGAATTGTAAAATTGCCATATTCATAATGCATGAAAGGACCTGTGCCACTGTACAGCATTTCAGTCCTCCTGCAGCTCTGGAAAATTGGACAACTTCATAGTCTTTTATGAAAATATAATGTATCTTTGCTGCCTTTTGAGTAGTAAATTATGAATTTGAAAGTGACAAATATTAGCAACCTGCCTTTATTGCTAACAAAACCAAAAGAGAAAAGGAGTCTGCAGAGCCTTTGACAGAATGTTTAATAACTTTTGTGATTACTGTTTCCCAGAGGTGATGTGTATAATATGTATTTTCCCTCTTTCATTTTATCAAAACACTTATGCTGGAGACTATTGTTGTGTCTCTGCATTCCTGAACTTCTTTGTCAGTCAGGGGTTATAGACGTTTGAGCAAGCACAGTAAAAGCAAAGCTGTGAAGCCTTCTGCATCCTTTAAAAGAAAATTGCACTACTTCAGCTTGGCCTGAAAGTATGTAAATGGATCATATCTATATCATAAATAAGCAGAAAGGTGCTAAAAGTCTGCAGTAGCGGGGCAGCTGTGACAGAAACATTTTGCAGATGGATGGAGACTAATAGTAGATCATGCCAAAATAGACTCCATCTTTGGGATATTCAGCTAGAAGAAAATTCATTTTCATTTTGGATACCTTCCTCTTCAGGAAACTTAAAATTTTGGATGGCTTTGGTATCTTGACATAGAAATATTCATAAGATTGTATATATGAATTGATTGTTGAATAAAATTTCAAGAGATAACATTCTTAACTTCAAGTATAAAAGCAATAATTTGGACATAGCACACGGAGTGTAGTGCAGTTGAGGTGAAGGAAGAACAGAGGATAGCACGTGTGCTCCTGGGGGAGAGAGAGCCTGGGAGCAAGCAGTCAGGGAGCTCACCAGAGCTGCGGTTCTCAAATCAGTGATAACAGGATGAGGTTGCAAGATACATTTAGGAAGATGTTATGGTAACAAGGAACGTTTCTTCTGAATGAAAACACCCGAGTTGGAGTGAAAGCTGACTTCCCACTGAACTAAGGAATGGTCCCACAGTTTCTAGACTGAATCACATCTATTTCTGTACATCTGTTTTTGTAAGTGCAGAAAGAACTGCTCAGAATGGTTTAATTTCAAGGAACCAATGCTGCAGACTGTTATCCATGCTTGGATGAATGCTGGTATCAGCAACAGGTCAAGGGTGCAGATCAAATCACCAGGAACCATCTACTCTGCAAGGCCTAAGCCAACTGTAAAAAACAGCCACACCATGGAGAAAAGGAGAAATTTTCATCCTTTCATCAAACTATTGGTTACAGAACACAAATGCAATTGAACTAGGTATTGAAAGGGTGATCCTAACTTTTGGCATTGGTGAATAGCTCAGCTAAAGCAGTGCACATTTGCTGCTATTCCCTAGGTCTGTTGTGAAGTGAGTTCTAGACAGCAGCTGGATCCAAAGCTGGTTGGTTTCTTGTAACAAAGCTCAAGCTACAGCCAGACAAATGTGCTGAAACATACCATGAGCTTTTGCTGCATGCAATTTGGGATCGGCTGCCTCTAACTTTACTTCACTTCTCTTTAATATATGTAAAATTATTCAAACTCTGAGTGCTGCTTTGAGTGTGATCTTCACCATTCCTAAAGACATCTCAAGCGCGCTGAAGCACTTACCCTTCCTGGTCTCCAGCTTGCTCCCTATTTACTCTCACCTTGGTTTGTCTCCAGTCATGTCTTCGTAGTGCACTTCATAGCACCTCCAAGTCCTTAATCTGACTTCAGCACACTTTTTTTCCCTAAACTTCAGTACTTTCTCTTTTGGTTCTTGGTTCCCTTAAACGTATAGGAAGATAAGTGGAACACGTTGTTAGTCTAAATGTTTTCTGCTCTTGGGTAGTAAGGTGATACAGTTTTGCCTACTGACAACTTATTAGTAACCTCATAGTTTCTGTATTCAGAAAGCATAGTATTAGCTTCGCAGACTCAAAACAGAGAACAGATGCCTGAGAAAGGGAAGTGAAAAGTTACTTGAACTGTATTTATTACTGGCTGTAGAAAGCCCAGGAAGGTTCCAAATTTGGAGATGCACTAAGTATGGAAAGTAAGACATGATGCTATTTTTATTTGCCTGCTGTCCTGAGAATAGAACAACCAGTGGAATGGTGCCCCAAAGTCATTTCTGATACAGATGTACTTATGTCATTAAGATCTACTGAAAGCCAGGATTCTCAGTGCTTAAATTTGATTGAAAATATGCCTGGGGACTCAAACTGCACAGACTTGCTGAAAAGTTTGTTTTTAAGAACTTCTTCGTGGGGCGCTCTCTCAAGGAGCAGCCCCCAAAATATCTCATAATTTTAGGGCAAGGAGTTGCTCTAAGTCATCACAGAAGTTCTTTGACAGCACAGTTTGGGCCTGGTGATAAAATATACATAGCTTTTTCATCTTGAAATATTTGGTATTTTAAAAAAGAAGACAGTGTTATTTACTTCCCCCCTGGTCCCCCCCATGGCTGGTGTTGCTTATGTGCTGTTGGCAGATGGGATGTGGATCATTTTAATTAGATTTTATTGGACTGTTATATGGCCCATAATTGTGATCATTACTCATTTTCACTGTGGTTCAGACAGATCCTCTATTTAGACATGATGATACTTTGATGAGACAAGTCCCATGTAACTTGTTATGTTTGGGGCCAGTAGCCAAAGCAGTGGAATTAGGTGTTCTCACATCATAAAAATTAGAGTAGATTAATAAAGGACATTATGGTTAATTTGTGTTTCTAATTGTGCCCAGACTGTGGATGCTATGGGCAGAGTGTCTCCTTGGGCTGCTGGGTTCTGCTGCAGGCTCTTGCAGCCAAAGGAAGGGAGATGTGGCATGGAGTGGGAACAAGTCCCCATTTCACCACTGGGATTTGGGCAAACCAGTCGTTGCTCTCAAATATGGCCTTTTGCTTAAACCAGAAATATGCTCGTATTCACATCAACTCCATGTTTGTTCCTCCACTCTTTTGCTCCTTGGTTGTATTTTAGGCACAGCTGTTCTCATGGCATGTCTGCATTGCTGCAAGGGGAGTGGGGCTGGAGGCAAGGTCTGAACTGCAAATGGATCCATGATGCAACAGATGCTTTTGTGAGGGCTGTGTCCTTTTCTCAGATAGGACCATCTGCTTATCTCCACCCCATGGTCTCCTTATTACCTGGTGATCAGTATCAGCTTTTGTCTCCTGACTATCCAGAAGCACAACTGGTATTTTGGATATAATATGAATATGGAGCCGGCTCTCCTTTTGTGCCCTGTCATACACCACTGACAGGGATCGTGGTTCAAGGATACTGTTAGAAATACTTGGAAGAAAGATGTAGGTTTTGAGTTTTTGCCCCCTTTTTTGTTGTGAGTAAAGTCACCTTTGGCTAATTCTTAAAAAAAATACATTTCTCTCTTAAAACTTAACAACTTCTGTTCCCAGCTACACTGTTTTTGCAGATGCTTGTGTTGGAGAATTGAAAATATTGGGGTTTGTGGGCTTTGGGGTGCAATATTAGCAGCTGCTAATGCACAAATGTTAACTGAACTGCAAATATCTCCATCACAGTAACAAAATGGTGAATTTAGTTCAATATAAAAATCAGCCACCTCCCTCCAGCTGCCTGGTTTGTGTGCAGAGCCTTTCTCTACTTTTACTTATCTGTATCTTCCTTTTTTTAAACAATAGATATAACAAACCAGAATATTCTAACAAATGGACACAGTTGACTTATAGATCACTTTATTAGCCATTACACTCTTGTTTATGGTCAATGATTGTCTCACGCTTGAAAAATACGTAGTGCTCCAAATAAAAAGCTTCCTATGAAGAATCGGTTAGAAATTCAGTCGCTTTGTTCTGTCTAGTGGTAAATATTCTAATTTATTAAAATGCCTTTTTTTTTCTTGCAATTGGATGAGCTCACCTAAGAAAACTATTTTTTTCTCTTTTGGTTAGTTCTAATAGACTCCAAATCGATGTTGCTACATAGGATGAAAGAACCTTTCCTAACAAGAGAATAATAGTCACTAAATTCTGGTATGAATTTTCACAGAATGAAAGTGTACTAAAATGGATGAAACATCATGTTTCATTTTCTCATGCTGATTTTTCAAGGGAATAATTGCAAGCCATGATTAATGTCACCCTAGAAATCTGGCATGCTTATTTGTGAACATATTAACGAGTCTAGTTTTAGTATTATTCAACCAGTTCTAATGCCTTAGTGCGAGCCTTGTATATTTCCCAGTGTCTCTATCCTTATCCTTACAGAACATTTTTTTTCTCATTGGTTTTTCAACCCAGATTTTAAAAACAGTAGGTTTTGGCTTTTCAGGACTTTGAGTCCTCTGTGTGCTGATGGTACTATCGCAGAAACTGCTTTCCTTGTGCCATTTAATCTTAAGTCTCACTGTGATGGATGTTGTATATACGTGGGATAGGCAAAATTATTAGAGTGTTGGATGAATCTTTTATTTGGTTCTTGACTAAATGCTCAGATAAAGAACATTACTCATTAAAACTGAATCTATTGGATGGATTATTCATGCACGTTTTTGCTGCAAACCAACCAGGAAGCCTTTCCAAGCTGCATGTCTTAGGGAGAGAAACATGCATTGGTTTTGCCTGGTACAAGGGAAGCTACGGCCTAAATTTTGAGTGGTTTTAGGTTAAAATTCACCACACTTCAGTGTGCTCTACAGTTTGTTGATCTTCTCCCACAACGAACTCCGAGTCAATGAAATTAAAACATTGCATGAAATTTTCAGTTAAAATGTGACCTTCTGTTTTTGACTCAGTGTGAGTTTTCTTTTCTGAAAGCTGTTTTGTCAGCGGTTAGCACTGCCAGCTCCAAGCGAGAGGGCTAAGAAGGCACTAAGATTAACTACTGCATTACACAGGGCAAAGAATTGGGAAACTTGTGGACACTGAATAGGTGATGAAGAGGTGGCTAAAATTTCAAGTTGTTAAGTGCAAAGGAAAGGAAATGGGGGAAATAGATCCTAACTTTGTATGCTTGGTCGTGGGCTGTGAACAAGATATTGCTATTCTGGAAAGAGATCTGGGAGGCATTTTCACAGAAATGTCTTTCTTATTAACTCAAAGTAGAAATCTTTGGTGTGCATACAGTTTGAGTAGACTGTGATTTTTTTGTCCTCTTATCTCAAATACATGTTGGGAATAGAAAAGGTAGAGCAAAGGGAAATAAAGGTGATGTAAAAATACAAAATAATTAGTCACACTGAATGGAGATGTGAACTTTGGATTCTTCAGCTTGGAAAAGGAATCCCTGCTGTGATAGAAGTGAATAAAAGTCTGAGCTGCCAGGAGAAAACACATAGGGAGCAACTGATCATTGTGTTTCTCACAAGAGAAAATGAAAAACATCATAATGATTTATCAGGTTGCAAATTTAATATAAACAAAAGATGATACTTTTTCATATGACATATGGTTACATTAAGGAGCTATTTGCCACGCAGTAATGGGAGATGGAAGTTTGCCTGGGTTCCGATATCTCGATACCTGGAAATAATGTTGTCACTAGATGCTAAATATGTCGTTATGTATCTTGCTAAGGCTGCTTGACTTGCTCCTACTTTTTGTTTTTCCCAGGCTGGCTGCTGTTGGAGGAAGGTCACAGAAGCAGACAGGCTTTTAGCTGCCCTGTTTCTGTCATTAATTGTAATGATTTCAGGAGGGACATGAAAAGGACCCCCCAAGGCCTGACATCTCAATGATTTCCCCATCAGTGTATCAAAGGGTCAAAGAAGCAGTTAACTTGAAGGTTAACACCTTCAGGACTGCACTGGCTGCCACTTGGATAGGTTTGTTCCAGCAAAGCCCTGCTCAAGTCTCTGAGAAATACTTGCATGCAAGTTGCTGCAAAATCCGAGTTTTATTTCTGTGTTGCCAAGGATGAAAAGAGGAGTGTGTCTCAGAATGGCAGAAAGGAGGGGAAGGAAGAGGAGACTTATCAGTAGCAAGAAAAGACCTGCTTTACCTACCAAAAACAAATCGGACAAGGAAATATCTGGCAGTGTTCACAATAATTCAGACACTGTCCCAGACCTTAATTGCTGGCACAGGCAACCGTGGACCTGGTAGGAGGGAGGTGGATCATGTCTGTGTGCTCCATCTGCTGCCTGCAGAGACAGGAACATTCCAGGCCAGGTGTTGCTGAGCATTGCTCTTGTCTAGCAGCAAGATAAGTTTAATTAAAGGGCTAATTATTCCCATTCTGGAACGGACCTATTCGTTGTACTTGCAATTGCTTTCTAACTCTTTTCCTCTGGTGTTCATGCATTACACATTTATCTTCCATTGTCACATTACTGACTTGTTTTGCTTAAGTCTTTGGTGTGTGTGAAAATTGGAAACAAAGGGAATTGGCTAGACTTGAGTTTAGGTGATACTTCATTGTAATGGCATTTGTCAGCACAAAAAAGCACTTCATGCTGGCTTTCTAACTTTCTTGTGAAATAGGTATTTTACTGTTGTGGTAACTAAGGGCTCCTATCAGTGGGGAATTGGACCCAGATGTCTGTGTTCCGCTACAACTGTTAAGAGCATCAGGCAAAACTTTTCTTTCAGTTAAACAAGGAGTAACCCACTGATTTCCAAAGAGTTGCTGGACTTACTTCAGAATGGCAGTCCATGGAATATGTCCATGGAATATGTCTGATGTGAAGTGTTACTCTTTTACATTCAATTTAAAATCTCTATTGTAACTTATGCTTGCTTTTTTTGGCTCTGTGGGTCACGCAAAGCTCTGAATCTTTGCACTAGTAGTAGCAGATAGTTTCCTCTGTCAAAATGTTACAGACTTGCTCATTAAGATGCTGTGATCTTGTAGGTCACCTTTCTTTTGACATTTTTGGACCTTACTCAAAAACACCCAGCCTGAGTGAAACATAGGTTTAGAGCCATATCTTCTTCCTCACTCTTCTGAAACCTGCTGTCCTTTTGTAGGGTCCACAGAAAGCATGGTCATAGATCACCCTGTTGACAGTACAGAGCTATTTGTTGGAAACAGGAGTAATTCAAGTCAAACCTATTTTGAAAAACGAGCAGCTTGACTGTGTTTTCACTCTTCTGTTTTCCACCACACAACGAGGACTTTGGTTTCTGCATATGTCCAGGAAGACTGGAAAGAGAGGGAATCTTCCCGTGCCTAATTTTGTACCTGTGACATCTTAGATTAAACATAAATGGCCATTTTTATCTAGACCAGGGATTTTATTTCATGTCTTTTTAGGCCTTTTTTTAGTTAAAGCTTTGAACCAGGTCAAACCCATATGTGAGATTTTTCTCCCTTCATGTAGCCTAACTTCAAAAGACACATTACTCATCCCATTTTAGTATTCAAGGCTTGCATTAATTAACCATGAATGGCATCTTCCCTTCCTTTCCCTTCCCTAGAAGCACTTTTTATCTTAATCATGGAGCCAGGAGAACTATCACTAGGATGGATAAGGATATACACACAGTGTCTGTAACCTTAATATAATCTCTGAATATTCCATGACTCTGTAATGTCTGTCATGCTGGGATTGAGCCCTGGTGCTGATGAACTGCCCGGGGCACTGTGTTGCAAATGCATTCTTTCACAAGCTAAAGCAAAGCAGAGAAAACCATATAATGAATTCCAGTCATGTAACATTACGGACTAAGTAGAAGTGCCACTCCTTTACTAGGATAGTTGTAAGAAGACATTTTTGAAACCACACAGCTCAAATGATAGCAGCCACCAGCCAAAACCCCAAAATATTTCTGCATATGAAACAAGCACATGTGGAATATATGGAAAAGCTATGGACTGGTTTATAAACCATATTTGTAGAAAGACCATGAAATTGGAAAGTGATAGCATTGCAAAATATATTGTGAAAATAATTTTGTCAGAAAAACTAGAGGGAGGATTTGGATCTGAGTGCTGATCAGAAGAGCCATGGTGTGAGCAGCTCTGTACGACAGTCTTTTCTCACAGTTAATGCCATGGAAAAGAGCAAGGGACTTTCAGTGTCCTTTGTGAACAGACAGGATCTGCTCATTGACTCCACTGTCAGTTCTTTTCCCCTTACGCTAGAGGAAAACTTGCAAGTACCCAAATTTTGGCTAACTATGGAGGACAAAAGGGGATAAAAATAAGCTGCAATCTCTTGAAACCTATGCAAGCTATCAAGGATCTACAGTCCTGTGATAGGGCATAACTAAGCTCTGAGATTTCCTATCTAAGTTTTCAATGGAAGTATGTCTAACGTGCATCCCATTAGTATGATTGAAGGCCAGGGAAGGATAACACCCAAAACCACAATTAAAAATTTTTGCTCCACAGGGAGACTTGAAAATGTAAAACAGTGGCAGTGGGACTCAGACTTGGCAATATTTATGTAAGCAAACTCTGATTTGTTTTAACTTGCATTTTGAAAATACAGTGTTTCAGCAGGGGTTTATTGTTTATACATTTGTTGTGAAACCAAAGAAAAGGTACATGAAGTTCTTGTCAAAATCATCATGGGAAGGAAAAGGGCAGCCAAAAGTGGAGAAATGAGTGTTTAGGGACTTCTCACAGAAGTCAGATATATTTGAACTTCTGGAGTCAGAGAGAATCCACCCAAAGGTGAATTTCAAACCTGTGGATTTGAAAGAACAAAGTGAGAATCAGAAAAATCAGCATCGGTTTATGAAGGGCAAATCATGCTTGAGCAGCACAGCTGCCTTTGATTAAGAAATAACTGTATGGGTATAGCACAGGACAAAGTGGCCCATCTTATTTGTGGAACCAGAACCATGGCCTGGCCTGGCCTAATGCTGGCAACAGTTCAGAGTAGCAGGTGGGATCAGAGGGTCCTTCCAACCATCATTTCCTAGATTTTGTGGGTTGCTGAGCTGAAGCAAATGAGGAGCTGTGAAAACATTTGTATGACTTGGTACAGTACTCGGCTATTCAGTGCCACGAGGAGCTATTAGCTTTTGGGAAAGTTCTAGTATATACATTTCTGTAAGAAGAGACGTTTTTTCCAAACATTCATAGGAAAAATCAACCTTCTTTAATTGAATGTGGTCAGAGAAAGAGTTTATAATCAGGAAAGAAACCTGGCCTGTCATGGGTCAGCAAAGCCCAAAATTAGGAACCCAAATTATTTACATTACCAGTGTCTTAAAATAATTTAAACTTCAAACGGTTTTCAAAACTTCCAAAAGCAATCCACAACAATGTAGAACTGAAAGATCTCCAGCTTTCATTTCCACAGCCTGTGCCACTCGGGCTGTGCTGGGTGCACTGAGAGGCTGGGGTGTGAACAGGCTGAATAAATGCTGCCCTTATCCACGTGTCGGATCCTGCATGTAGAAATCCTTTGTATTCATTATTCATGAATGCAATATGGCATGAGGATCCACGATCTTTATGGACAATGAATTCTGAACTCCCTGGGAGAGAATATTTGCTATAGAAACCCGAGTCCAAGAGCTGAATGTGCCCAGCTGGGGAAAGCACACACAGAAACAGTCTCTCATTTTTGGCTGTAGCTCATACAGGCAGATAGCTTATTTACCTAATCTAAATATTTGACCTTTATGCTTTTTGGAAATTGTATTTTTTTTCTTCTTAATTATGTGGAAGGAGCACTTCCTTTCAGCACTCTGATGGACTTCTCTATAAATAGCTCCTCACATCCCAGAACTTCACACTGAAACCTTCAGCAAAGTCAGCATCCTGAGGACTTTTTAAGCCTGAGATGGGAACCACGTGGAGTTTAATCATTAATCACCAGTCTTTAATTAACAGCTCTGGGCTTTGAACAAAAGGTGCTTACTGCAAGGCTGCTGAGGGGCCCTGAGCTCTTCAGTGTGCTTTCATTTGAGGGACCCAGTGGCATTCCTAAAGGGGCTGGTGAAGTAACCTTCTCCTTGTGGGAAGGGTCACGCTTCTCAACAAGAGCAGATGTTTTGTGGCCCGGTCTCCATTTTTCTCCATTTTCACAACTGCCCTGCTGGCTGGCTGCAGGTCTGAGATGGCTCAGTGCAGGGATGCTATCAGTTCCCTAAGCCCTGCTTTGCTCTGGAAAGGACTTGAGCATCTCCAGAGCCTTGTTGCCTCCATCAGGTGAGGTGGGCTTTAACCAAAGGAAGGAGGAAAGTTGCTCCAGGCTTGGAAAATTTTATAGGGGAGTGTTCAAAATTGAGCACTTGGGAGAGAAAGAAAATATTGCTATAAAAGTTGACTCAGCCAATATTTTCTACATTTTTGCTGCTGTGATTGAAGATATTTGTTTTTAATATAGGTTTCTCCCATTTGTAGTCTGGCTTTCCTGTAGTAAAAACTAAAGGGCAGATCCTCAGCTGATATAAATTGGCTCCACTAAAGTTAATGGAGCCATGCTGGTTTGTACCAGCTGAGGGATCTGGCTCATGCTGCAGTGCTCCATACCCCCATTATACTGCCATGATTACGATACTAATTCAGTAAAATGGCTTCACAGTGTAATAAAACCAACCCAGAGCATGGAAGATGAAAGGAATCCCTCTCCATTTGACCTGGTATTTTTCAACAGAATGTTTTCCTTTATTTTCTCTTTTGTTAGGAAATGCTCTAAACTTTTTTTTTTCTTTCTTTTTTTTTTAAAAGCAAATGTACTCACTCTGATAAAACTTTCTTTGGGAAAAGCTTCTTGGCTTCAGCATGAAGGCTGTGTGTGTGCAGAAAGCATGTGGCACATGTAGTGGTGTGATGGGTCAGAGCACATTGAGGCTTGTGCAAGGAAATGAATTGGTTCTTCAAAGGGCAGGGGTGATCCTGCAGAGCAGTTAAAGCCCTGAGCTAACCTTGACTTCTGAAAAATGGGAGTTATCATACTCCGGGGTAGAGCATTGATCATTTTACTCATTCTCTGTCCTGTCTAGTTTTCCTTGATCTGCCTGCAGTGGGAGACGCAGCCCAAGGAGCTCTATAAAGCTGTATCCATTTCTGTCACAGAGGAAAAAGACATGTTGGTGGCTTTCCTCCTTGTGATCAGCTCTTCAGCAATCGCAGAAAGTTGAGCAGTGGGGAGCAGGACGAGCTGTGCTATCTGGTTACTTGGAGCTGTTGAACACTGAAGGGAATAAAGAGACACGGAGACCTAAATAAAGGCAGACAGATGCATAGCTGGATCTGTAGGATGAAGCATTTTGTTTGCCACAGCACAGCTAAACTGCACACAGGTTTTTTTCTGAGCCAGGAGGGAGTTTCACCAGGGCCATTGCTAAATGCAGACAGTAAATTTAACTTTAAGGGGCTGTGAATGGAAGCTTTTGGCTAAAAGCTGAAGTGCTGTTACTTTTTACTGGGCTTTTTTAACTCCACTTGGAACAGGACAGTGTATTTGACTTGTAAGGCCCCTGGAAGTGGAAGGCCCGGCCTGTGGGGCCTGCTCCTGGCAGAGCCATAAAGGTGAGCGTGAGCCAGCCAGCCCTTCTGGGCTAAAGGAAATACAACCAGATCTCACCTGTGGCTTAGGGAAAGCTGTGGGTGAAACTGTTGGGAGCAGGGCTGTGCCATGGCAGCGCAGTTTTAAGTGTCAGAATAGCTAAAGGGTTCAAAGGCAGTCAAAATGTCCGGAATTGGCAAGTTTGCTTGCATCCTGCTTCCAGACCTGTGTTAATCCCCTGGTATCATCATAGTAATCCTGATTCAAAGAAGGGTTTTCCTACCAACTCATCATTTCGAAACAATCTGAGCCATTATTTTAGACCCTTCTTGTAGTATTATCCAATTTAAAACTGTTTAAACCTTTTGCTTCTTTTAGGCAAAAACATGCATTTTGCACTAAAGTCTGTTCAGAAGTGTAACTTCTTCTGTTCATATCTACTATTGTCTCATTGCAAGCAATTTTAAAACATGCCCTGTGTTTGGATTGTGCTGAGACTGGGTTATTCACTGTGGGTTTAGCAATCCCCTGCTGAAGGTGGAATTTGGCCACCATTAGCACTTTCATTCTTTTCCTGCCAGTGCTAAGGAAACATCCAAAATTCCTGTATTTGGCACAGGCTGGCAGTGGATGCTGTCCTGGACTCAGAGGACCATTCCTCAATTTGTGTGGTTGTGGTCTGAGCGTCTTGGCAGTGGGAAACTCTGGTTACCCAAAAAGAAGGACCTAAGCTGCCTGGCTGAGGGGAGAGGAGCATGCACCCAGTCCTTACCTATGGGGTAAGTGCACATTTTTCTTGCATTAATTGGAGCAAAGGATGAATGATCTGGAAAGTTCCTCAGAACACAGGTGTCTGTGTCCTTAACCAAGCGTTGGTGGCCAAGCAATGGCTGTGCAGAGCCCAAGGAGCTTCCGTGCCCCCAGTTACCCGTTACCCCAGGTACCCTGCTCCTGAGAAGGGGAGGCAGAGCTGGAGCAGTGGGTGTGGGCAGTCGTCACTAGACCTAATCAGGCAAGGAAAAGCTTTGGAGCATATGGGCCCCAATGTGTGGTCCAAGTACAACAGCTTGGTGAGTGTCCTGCAGGGAGACTTTTACTAGCACTGCAACAATAATTCATCACTGCCTGAAGGCTTGATGGGTCTGGTACTCCTTGTCTTAATTGACCTCGGCTGGAGACCTGCGTTTCAGTCCAGCTTAGTCACAAAGGATTTGGGCTATACTTAGGCCTTGAAGAGGATATTTATCAGAAAATCACATGATTAATGGAACAGAGTGATGTCCACTTGAGAGTGGCCAGGAATTGAATTAACAGAGTAGGGATTTTGGCAGGTGTGAAGTGTGGTGAAACTGAGACCGATGATGTCTGGGAGACAGAGCACCCCAAGCCCCAGTATTGTGCAGCCATAGACTGGGAGCTATGGCGGGGATAGGGGCTGGGAGGCAAGGAGAAATGCAGGGCCAGAGTCTGGGCTTTTATGTGGGTAACACATGGTGTGCAGGTCCTCACACTGCAGTGCCAAAATTGCCGTTGTTACCAGTCCTCTCGGAAAGGGCAAGCATAAATAGGAAGCTGATATCCCCAAGTAAATGGTGATGGAAGGGGAAGAATAAGTGGAGAAATAATCAGGAATCATCCAACACTTACTTTCTTGCCTGCTTTTTTTCCCCACTCTTCTTTCTTTTTCCCTCCATGTCAACACCAAACAAGACAGGACTAAAATTAATGGGGAAAGCAGCAATTAGCAAATTAGGTTAGCGGTGTGTTGCAGTGTGCCATGGCTGCCAGGTGTGAGGGGCTCTGGCAGTATATTTATTAATGGCTGTCAAAAAAGTGACACTTTGATGAATGAAGCTGGGTAATCGGCACCCTCCGACAGCGAGCACTGAGAGGCCTCAACATGCTAAACTGCAAAATCAAACCTTTTCTAACCCCCATACAAAAATACAACAACAGAGATCGCTGCAAGAGGAGTGTGTTTTTCCAGCAGGAATTGGAATTCACGTTCTCCCCTAAATACCTCCTTTCTGTAACTTGTTGGGAGAAGTTGTCAGCTTGGAAGGTTTTCCCTTTCCTTGGAATATGGGTCTCAAGAATTCATAAAGGCAAGCAGCTTAAAATATGTTTTGTTCTGGGCATATCTGGCAGCCCTGTTAAAGGCAAGCGCTCACACTTTTTGGCCTTTGCCCTTTAAACGTGATGGTATCAGTAATCCACAAACTGAGCTGGTAAGCTAACTCCCTTTGTTAGATATCGTTTTCTCTTGACTGGTGGTCAGCAGCTGCACTGCTCCTCATTAGTGCCACTGAGGTGTGATCTCCAGGAGCCCACACTGCCTACAGGAAGAGAGAAAATGCAAA